>CABFWB010008065.1:0-20267 GCA_902151455.1 Timema bartmani
CAAACTAAATGGGGGGCGTGTTTTTTGGCCTGCATGGGCGTTTTTTTAACGTCGCCGGAAGGGAAAGGTTGATTTTGTTGACTACAGCTGGTAAGAAACATGAATATATATTTTCAGTCTCACCTTTTCAATACAGGTAATATTATCTACGTCTCTGAATAGATGTATCCATAAGTTGTAATATAAGGTTCTGAGTGTACTTAGAAACTAATGTGTTTACTTAGGTGACTCGATAAGGGTCAAACAAGGTTCTATGATCAAGGTTCTATTATCAAGGTTCTTAGTAAAGTTGCAAAACAATGGTCATTTGTTTTACAATCATTATAATAAATAGGCCTATTATATTAAATCACTACCATAAGATCAATTATATTACAAATAATTTTTTTGCCCTGTAAAGTAGCAAGTTTACCTCGCATTATTCCACCATGGCATAGCTTATAAGACAGGATCATAGTGTAAGCCATCAAGGTAAGATTGCTGACTTTCAGAATAATTGGAAAGTACAACTTTAAAAGTTAAAACGTCAATTTAATTCAAACCAATTAGATTCATAGACTTAATGATAAAACAAGTATGTAGATTTTATATCACATTTATTTGAACGTGATTGTCTTTATAAATTGGAACACATTCCACTGGAAGTGCCTTTGAACATTATATCACATTCCACAGGAACTGCTTTTTATACATTAGGCCTATATCACACCCCAAAGGATACATTACATCACATTCCAGAGGACATGCATTAATACATTAAATTGGTTCCGCTGTACATGCTATTAGACATTAGATTAAATTCCACTGGGACTTTATATATCACTTAGATCATTTCTCGTAAGTATTGTGTTCTATACGCCTGAGATTTGGATGTCTCACTCCCAGACTCTAATAGCCCGATCTTAACTAACCAACGCTCAGTTCTGAACTTGTGACGAAGCAGTGTACAGAAGTTAGCTTAAGAGGACATCCTGGCATAGTGTTGCTGCCTCCTGGCGGCAAATAGAGCTATTAGCGTCGCAGCGTAGACCAGTGTCACAAGGACACAGATCTTTATGCACTTCGGTCAAGTCCAGAACCACTTCTTTTGGGAAGCGCAACGTAAGATTAAGAGCGATGTGTGAGCAAGGTGTCCCAGCCCGTTCCAAGGGTCGACACAGAGGAATCGCGTAGCGACGACCTACGTCTGCAACACACAACACAGGGGTACATCATGGACGGAAACAGCATGAGTTTAAATATAAGTCAGAAACGTGGATTTGGGTTACTTACACACAATATTATGATTAGTTTTATGTACCCGTGATAAAGAATGTAGAAAACACTCACTAATCAAAGGGTTATTTATATGATTATTATTACTATGCATTACATTATGCACATATGGATAAAACTTAACAAACGTTTCCACGGAGCAAGGGTGGGGAACAGCATCAACATTGAAACGGCTTAACGGCTGCAGTAGGGTCGGTGGCGGTTAAGTTCTGTAAGAACCCAGTGACGTGGGGGTATATCCCGTACCCTTGCACCGGGTTACGTGACTGGTACCTGGCAGCAGTGGTATCAGGATCGACTCGAGGCACAGAGCAAATCTGGTTGGTTCATAATCGGACAGCCACGGGTGTAGCCGCATGGAGTGTTAGTTTGGACATGGTGCTGCGGTGTGGATAGGAAAAGTAAAAAAGCCATACTATCTTTTCCTTGACAAATTATGGCTTCTTCCTAAGGTACAAAATTCTGGAGGTAAACTAATCCCCTTACGGATATTCGGATGGGGACTAATTAAGGGGGGCTGGTCAACAAAGAACTGTAATAAAATTAAACTTGACCTTCATTATAGGAACATGGAATGTATGAAAGATGAGAAGGGTTAGCAAACTGAAAAATTATAAAATGGAAATGGCAAGGTGTGGTGTGAACGTTGTGGGTTTAATTGAATTATGGTGAAAAGATCATGATTAAATGGTGTCTGGAATTTACACAATGCTCTATTTAGGTGGAAAGAGTACCGAAAGAGGTGTAGCAATAATTATGAAAAATGAAGTGGTGAAAAGTGTTACTAAAATGATGTGTAATAGATAAATGTTTATGAAATTAAACACTGAACTAGTGAATAATTTGACAGTATAAGTGGGAATGGCATCAACCGAACACAATTCTGTCGATGTAAAAGAAATATAATTATGATGAAATTGAATAAATTATTCAACATGAAGGAAGAGAGAAATTTAAAACCATCACTGTTGATTGGAACAGTGTGGTTAGAGAAGGTCGGGAGTAGAGGATCATAGGGCCACATGGACTGGGGAACAGAAACAACATCAACAGGTACCAGCTAGACTACATCCTTGTCAAACAGCGATTCATGAATGGAATGAAGGAAGTGAAGACATTGCCAGGTTCCGATATCGATTTGGACCACAATCTGCTGGTGACATACATTGAAACAAGACTGAAGAGGATCAAGAAGATGAGCAAGAGAAACCCGAGGTGGGACTTAGAAAAATTAAGAAGCAAGAGTGATATTGTGAGGAACTCAATAGACCAAAGGTTAATTGAGATGACAGAAGAGAGTATAAGTGTGGAAGGGAAGTGGAATAGTTTTAATATTTTCTTGACTATGCTAAATTACAATGTTGGAAAAGTAAAGAGGCCTGCACGAAAGCCCTGTGTAGTAATAGAAATGCTTTAGAAAATGGAAGAAAGCAGGAAATGGAAAAACGTCAACAAAGAAGAATATAGAGGCGAAACAAAGAGTTAAGGAGATATAAAGACAAAGCGAGGATATACTATGTAGAGAGGTCATGCGATGAGATTATCGAACTGCAAAGGAAAGGAAGGTATGACCTCATTCACCAGAAAGCAAAGGAACTGGTGTAACCTTGTTACAACAATAGTAATTAACTGGGGTTACATCACTCACCCTTCTGGCCCCTGTTGACTCGTCTCTCCAAGACCACGGCCCGCGACAACTACACTCAACACTCTCCCATATCCGACTGAGCCAGGGTTACATCACTCACCCTTCTGGCCCCTGTTGACTCGTCTCTCCAAGACCACGCCCGCGACAACTACACTCAACATTCTCCAATATCCGACTGAGCCAGGGTTACATCACTCACCCTTCTAGCCCCTGTTGACTCGTCTCTCCAAGACCACGGCCCACGACAACTACACTCAACACTCTCCAATATCCGAGTGAGCCGAGGCATGTAATTCGTTCCTCGAGGCTTTAAACAAGCCGCGCCAGGAAAAAAGAAGAGCGATAACACGTGATCTAAATTTGAGGACTATATATGAGTGGACTTATAGCGTAGATACTCATTACATTTCTGGCTTCATAATGTTATGATCGGTCGCCAGTTCATAGAGGATGGGAGCACACTCACACATTTGAATAGTAGAGAGATGTTTACTATTCTATAACTAAATAGATTAATAACATGGAATATAACATACACAATTATATACAAAAGATGATAGTTGGTTCATGGTAATTGTCTATGGGTAAACTACCCTAACTCTACAATATTCTTGAACCATACAGAGGTCTTTAGTTTAACAACATCCTCTGATGAAATACCGGACACAACTTTCTTGCTAGTCGGTTAGTTTGTCCCCGCATGAGATCCTGGTCATCCCTAACTGGAATTTACATGATCAGTACAGAAGCCATTGTCTCAAGACTACTAGGAATGTACTCGTAAGCTAGGTGGCCGTCCTAGGTTGAACTATTCCTAGTTTCAACTATGCACCTCTGTAACGGCATATTCTCAATTATGAGTGTACATTCTGTTCGACATATTGTTGGATCCTAGCAATAAATACCCTTCGATTTCTACCCTCAGTATGCTCTTTTCAATAAAAACTACCCCTATTAAATGGGATTAGGCTATTATTATGCATATACTTTGTGCAGTTATTATAGTACAGAAAAAATGTCGTTTAAAAATAAATGTTAATATCTAGTGAGCTAAAATTTTTGCAATTTATCACCTTTTGTCACGATACGAGTGTACACAACTGGGCTTGGCAAGGCGCACTCACAATCGGCGATGATGAAATCTCGGAGGGGGTCGTCCCTCGACTCCCACCATCACCATCCTGGAACTCTTACTCGCCGTTGTCCTCCAGACAGAAGTCTACTCCTCTCGATGCTGTTGTCCCTGTTCACTCAACACACCCTGGTCCTCCCTCCTGGGTTGACCGGCTCGATGTTGATGTTGCTTGTTGCTGCTAGGATCACCAGTACTCTAACAATAGTGACGCGTCTCTGGTGACCATTACAAAGCTGTAGTGTCGTCTCCCTCATTGGTGATGGATGAGAGATCCGTCTTGATTATGCTCTCCTTTTCGAGAGTACGCTTCATGTCATCCTCCTCCTGTTCTAGATCTTCCTGTTCGATGTCCTCGGCTTCAAAAACCGGATCTTCAGGCAGTATGTGTTATCTCTGTTGAACTTAGATGTCTTCAACTTCTTGCTGTTCTTCGTCCATGGTGGGATCTTCAGTTGACCTGCGTCTTCTTTGTCAACGTTCCGGGGCTGAACGGAAAAGTTCGAGTCTGTTGGCATGAATAACAACTTCCTTATTATTTATTTTTATTTTGTAATCCATGTCACCTAGTTTCTCGAGGATTACGTATGGACCCTTACATTGTTTTGCCAGTTTCCTTGAAACTCCTTGCTTCAGGGATGTATCTTGCTGATAAACAAGGTCCCCTACATCGTATATTTTGTTTGTAGTCTTCAAGTCATAGTACTGTTTTGTTTCTCTCTTGCGTTTTTATTGGCTCCTCTCGCTGCTTTGTAAGCCTCACTTAATCTAATCGATAATTGTTGTGATGGTCCGTTCTCTGCGTTAAGGTTTGGTTCAAGGTCATCTTCAGTTGGCAAATTCATTTCCTTACCATAAATTAAGTAATAAGTTGTGTACCCGGTTACTGGATTTTTGATTCTCCTATAGCCCATCGCTGCATATGGTACCCACATGGCCCATGATTTCTGTGATATGTCAACAAAATTGGAGATCATGTTTACTATCGTCTGATGAAGTCGTTCTACCGTTACTCATTGGGTGGTATGGGGTTGTCTGTAATGTCCTTATCTGCAGAAGTCTGCAGGTCTCTTAAATAAATTAGAAATAAAATTCCTACCCTGATCGGTGAGTAAACGTTTCAGTGCTTCGTGACGTAAGACGATCTCTGTTATGAACACTCTGGTGATTGTCTCTGTCTGGCCTGGTATGGCTAAAGTTTCACACCACCTCGAGAGATGATCTATAAAAGTGAACACATACCTATTTCCATTGTTAGATACTGGGAGTGGGCCAACTATGTCCCTGGGTACTTGCTCGAATGGCTCTGAAGTAGGTTTATATTTCCCTAATGGTACTGTTATCTTGTTTCCTATTTTCCTGCGAGCACAAGTGTCACACCCTAAAACAAAATTCTCAATGTCACTTGACATGCCCTTCCAAAAATATCACGCCTACATAATGTCTTGACCACTTGAGTTGCGATGGCGGTCATATATTCAAATTTATTATTTTTGGGGTAGATTTAAAAGAATTTTTTTTATTCAAAATGCTTGCTCGGCCTCTTAAACTTGTTATGTAAATGTTTTGGTCACTGGGGTCATGTGACTTTATTAAGAAATCACTTATCTGGACTCTTTAATTTTTATATTTTGCTATGCAATGGTTATTGTATGTGTTTTAGTTCACTTGAATAAAAGTGACTTATTTTGAAACCATCTCTCTGTACTTTTAATAATCTTACTTTTACAGCAATTTGTGGGAAAGTGTTTGTTTCCCACAAATTATTATAATTTAATTACTTCGGACAAACATAAAACAAAAAAGAATCGTTGCTAACGTCCTTGTAATATTTTTCTAATTCCTGTCTATTTTTTGGGTAATTAGCTAGTCTTAGTGTTTGACTTGATGGTTTAAGTTTACACAAATAAGTTTCACATTTTGCTAGTGAACAGGATCAGAATAAAATGTAACTTCAGCACTGAGGCCTACATCAACGGAGAACCTACAATTATTAGGACTCACGACAGTTCCTCCAAGCTATAAGATTGTGGAGGTGACACGGAACGTCATTTACACGCCGATAGGCACTCGCACCAATGAAAAACATGTCATGTGGCCGAGAATGGTGGAGAGAAGATCGCGCCTCATCTACACGTGAAACGTATGTTATGGGTATCTGGTACTATAATAAAAAACACTGCGATCGATGAGGTTAACTTATATTAGAATTAGATGGTGCAGGTGTTAACACCTAAAAACAGAATTTTCGTCAATCTTCGGGACACACCGATATCAGCGATATGTTGGCCTTTCAAGACGCTTTAATGAATGTCGAATATCACAATCACTCAAACATTTTGTTCAATAATATGAGTTAAATACGAATCCCAATTCAACAGTCTTGTGTGTATTCTCTTGCCCGTTGAAGTCTTCTCTTGATACGAGGGAAGTTCTTATCCAGAGATAGCAACACGGTTGGCAGCACAAAAGGTTACATCTGTTCCATCACATCAACTATGAACTGTTACTTTCAGCAAGGTTCTTCATCTGTCTCGGTGAGCGATGCGGGATGGGAGCGGCAGCGGCCATGCACGTTCATTCCACGATGTGATGTATTGAAGTCTGAATTCCATCACGCATAAGCTTGGGATGCACAAAACACTGTTGGGAGGGAACCGACTTAGATCCCCGCACTCGGCTCAGCCGAGAAAGTCACTGGCAGCATCGAGGAAGAATAAATCATAGAGCTGAGAATTAAGACTAATTATCCTGTTAATGAAATAACATCCCTCAATTATGATAAATATGAGTGGGTATTTTTAGAAGAATTTTCTTAATCTAAATATATCGATATACCAAATAATTATTTTCATTTTAAGGATTAATGCAATGCTTTGTTAAAACGAGTTATTGATGACATACTGGGTAAATAATTATTTTTCATAAATTATAATAATTTAAGTGATGCCACAAAGAAATGTTGTTAGTAAACTTTCATAATAATAAATGTATTTGTGTACATGACCAATAACGCGATACTTACTGACCGAGCAGCAGTTCCGCGGAGCACAGTCGGTGTTTGTGTGACATCTGATGTACCAAGGTCTCTTGATCTTCCTGGACACAGCTCCTGTAGACTGAACCAACATCACAGCCAGGAGACACACTGTGACTGCCTTGGATCCTGAAAACAACCACACACTTCCAACAAACTATCATCTCCTCTACACTGTAGTTATATTCAAGGTCGTGAAACCTCCTTTACTAACCAATTATGCAGAAGGCTCAAATAGAAACAGAAAATTATGTGAAACCAATTTACATAAAGGAAAAACTAGAGATCAATTTTAATGTTTATTTATAATAATAATATATAAAAAAATATGAAAACCACGTATGATGGTACATATAATAAATACGACTAACGTATTTTAATAATATATATTAATTATTGAATATATATATGTATACATATACATTTTAATATAAAAGGTTATTTCAAATTTCAGTCTTCATTGATATCAGTAAATTTACTTTGAAATTATATAAATTTAGCAAGTCCGAGGTACTCTTATAGCCTACTCACAAAAGAATATAATATAGTCCAAAAATTATTAAACTCATCTTTCAAAAGAACAAAACCCTATTTAGAAAATTAATAGAATGAACCGTTAGACTAAATTTAACCATAAGAGTAATTGATATTTAAATGAATCACAAATAGATAGGAATAGTAAACAAATCTGAATTAAATAGGCGTGTTTTCCTATGGATTCTAAAAAGAGCAAGAGTTATTGCCTTGGATTTTCTTACACGACATTTAATTATATTTCGTACCGAAAATGTTCCTCGGCCATGTATATGATTAAACAACTGCAAAGATAAAAAGGCATTTATCTCCAAGCATTACCAAAACAATCTTAATTCTTTAATGTTTCAAAAAGACTAAACATCCTCAACGAGTAAATAAGAAAGAAACATCAAGTTTACTCGCAATACTATCTTATGATATTTCAATAATTAAGTTAAGACCTGCCATAATAGTCCAATATCAGTAGAAATTTACAATAAGTTGTACTAAACAAAATAATTAAATATCAGATATTACTTTAGAATTATTTTTCTATCCATCTCTAAGATCAAAAATAATTCGTACAGCAATATTTAACTATCGATTTATATCGATCCCAGCAACGATCTCAGTGTTCATTATTATAGTCTTTGGAAATCTTTATAAATTAACAACGATCAAATTTAAACTCAATTTCCACTATAAGAGTATTTTAAATTAAAAAAAAAAAGAAACCTATTAAGCCGAAAGAGAATTTTGAAAAGTTACCTAATAAAAAAAATTATCTAAGCCGAAACATTAATTTTCCCTTACATTTTCAATAACGCACAGCCAAGGTTACGTTCTCCTCTACCAAGAGCCAAATCCAAGTGTGCCGGTAATGGCAACATACAGGCATTATATATGCCTAGACCTAGAGAAAGGGGAAGGCGAAGAACAAGGTGGAAGGAACATAATTGGGTCACGTGGGAGGGGATGCGCATGAAAAAACGCACGTTCTTGAATCTCTGAGAAAGAGCTCAATTGTTAGAGAACCCTCTTCGATGGACTAGAACCAGAATCACTTCCTTTCTCAATCACTTTGGAAAGTTCTATCACTGCGCGCCTTCTAGCGGTCACCTCTCGAACTTTGGTCAACTAAGTCAGTTCTTTGCGCGTCGCGGCCTTGATAAGATGTATTGTTGTAGTATTGTGGAACCATCGTGTGACGCTTTGATGGTGGAATGGGGTAAGTAGGTCACGCTACCTCAACTTCTTTCACCTTGTTTTATAGCTAATGCTACAGTCGGATTTAGAGATGAAGGGCTCAGGGCGATAAATAGGCCCCAACATTAACCCTGGAAAGGTACAGTGGGGCACTCTATGTCCCAGCGAATTTTTATTTTCCTATATAATTTAAGCTTGACAAGCGCCACCTTCTGTGACTTTAACTTGACCTTCTAGTTGTACTTGTTAGAAGAGATATATGCGAAACAGTGACTTTGGGGCATACAGTACCCCATTGTACAGTTAATGTAACTTTTTCTTTGTTTTAAATATTGTATGATTCAGAGGCTTGAAATCCCAACACATTTAAGAGGAATGCGCCTAACTATTGCAGAACAACTGGAAGTTGGGATACTGTGTGTGTAAAAGTCAGAGTTTAGTGTTTTTTCGTGATTGAGATAGGTAAACAAAATAATTAGGATTAAGCCAAAAAAGTTACATTTTCATTATTTGTTTAATTCATACAGTTAATATCATTTTTTAAATCATAAAATCTAAAGTAAGCTTTACCAAAAAGTTGATTTAATTAATTAAATGTGTTATTTAATTAAAATAAATTAATATGTGAAAGTTGTGTTTTTTGGCTGGGGTACTCAGAGCCCCAGTACACTGTTATTATTATTATTATTATTACTATAATTTATAGGCCCCTCGACAGAATGAGGTCATTAGGGCCTTGAACAATATTAAAAACATAGTAAAAATCCTCAAATGGGAGAGACATAATAATTCACCTGCATATGCAGGTGAATAAACAATATAAAAGAACTCTCTCTCTCTCTCTATATATATATATATATATATATAGGAATAGATCTCAATATGATAAAAAAAATTGAGACACTCCATATGCGTGCTAAAATGGGATATTATTACAAATTGAGTGATACATCTACTAAAAAAAACCACAGGTGTGTAGACTACATTAAAAGTACAGAACAAACATATTAAAATATAACAAGTTAAAATAACAAAACATGTTTAAATCTAACACGTTAAAAGGACAAAACCTGTTAAAATAAAAATGCATTAAAAGGACAAAACAAACATATTAAAATACAATATGTTAAAAAGACTAAACGAACATATTAAAATATACTAAAAATGTTAAAAATAATCTCAGTGTGAGATAAAATCCAAATGAGTTACTTTATCAAAGTGACTCAAATGGCATTTAAAAAATTCGCCTAGCGTATAAAACAGAGTAAACGTATGACTCCATCCGCACTGTCACGTAGTAAAAAACGAAGGTCACCATTGAAATATGGTGCCAGGCGAATAGGGGCATACTTGCGACACTCCACCAGAATGTGGTACACACTAAGGGGAGCATCACAAAGATCACACACTAGAGGTGGATCCCCTCTTAATAAAAACCCATGGGTCAAAAATGTATTCCCGAAGCGGAGTCTCGTCACGATGACCTCTTCTCTTCTAGATATTCGCATAGAAGAGGGCCATCGCGACACACCGTCCCTGATGGACCGCAGCTTGTTGTGAGCAGGGGTCGCTACCCATTGCTCGTGTCAGGTGCGTAAAACCCCACGCCAAACATACACCTGCAGGTCTAAAAATATGACACACAAAGTCACCTCAGGAGGGAGATGGATAGCCTCCTTGGCGGCATAGTTCACCAGTTCATTTTCTGAAAGCCCAGCTTGACCAGGAATCCAGAAAAAGGCGAGCCGGGTGTTTAATAAATACATTTTTTTTAAATGTTCGTGTATCATCTGCATGAGGGGATTCCAGGAGTACAAAGTGACCAGTCTCAACAGAGCACTCATATAATCCGTGCAGTAGAGAACAGAACGGTGACAATTTCGATAAACATAACACAATGCTTTGAAAATGGCGTATAATTCTGTCGTAAAAACACTCGATTCAGCAGGTAAGCCAAATTTAAAATGATTTCCCTCCACAACAAAGGCGCATCCTACAGACGTCCCACACTTTGAACCAACTGTGTAGATGCGCCGAAAACCCTGAAAGCGAGTGGAGAGGAGCTCGTTAAAGGTCCTCTCATATATAACATTTGGAGAAGTAGCTTTAGGAAACTTGGCAAGATCAAAATGGAATTTTGGAGGGCGTATCTTCCAGGGAGAAACTCGACCTGGAGAAGTGGGGATAGCCTTTGGCAGGACTATCCCATAAATGTCGAAAACCGATAGAATCCGGATCCCAATCAGACTTGCACTACGCCATTTGGTTTCATACAAGACACTATTGGGGGAATGGAACACAGGACGGCAAGCAAGATGCTTTGGCATGCAAAGCAGTTTCGACACGTATGATGCCAGAAGATATGACCACCTATAAGAAAGAGGGGGCTCACTGGCGTCGGCACAGATGCTGACGACTGGACTGGTATGGAAAATACCAGTAGCCAGTCGAATGCCAGCATTGTGGACACTATCTAGCATCTTTATAGGCGAAGGTCTAGCTGAGCCATAAACAAAACTGCCGTAATCAAGTTGTGAATTCACCAAGACCCTATAGAGGCGCACCGAGGTTTCCCTATCAGCACCCCAAGAGCGACCGCTAACTACTTTAAGCAAATTCAACGCTTTGACACATCTCGCTTTCAGGTATTTGATGTGGGGGATCCAAGATAGTTTAAAATCAAATAAAAGTCCCAGGAACCTTACGATCTGAAACAGGTAAAACAAGGTTGTTCATTAAAATATTGGGGGCTGGTTGTATTCCGCGTAATTTATGGAAGTTGACGACCGTCATCTTGGCTGCGGAGAAGCGAAAGCATCTACGTGACGCCCACAACCACAGATTGTTTACAGTGAGTTTTATCTGCCGTTCAGCCCTGTCGAGACTCGACGAACTGCAATAAATTGCGTAGTCATCCATAAAAAGGCACGAAAGGACAAACAAGCGCACGTTGTCCACAATCCCGTTTATTGCGATGGCGAACAACGTAAACTTAAAATACTGCCCTGAGGCCCATTTTCTTGAATAAAATCATTGAATAAGGTATTATTTAACATACCCGGAAGTGTCTATCTGACATAAAATTAGCTAGAAAAACAGGGAGGTTCCCTTGGAACCCCAATTGAAAAGGGTCTTTAAAATGCCGTACGTTGTATGCCTTCTACAAATCAAAGAAGACAGGCAAGAGGTGCTGTTTATGGAGGAAGGCATCACGAACTGCTGTCTCAAGGTGAACAAGATGATCCACCATGGATCGGTTACGGCGGAAACCACATTGCACATAATATTGTAGATTGCGGGATTCTAAACTCCATATAAATCTTTAATTAATAATTTTTTCTAATATTTTGCATACACAACAATTTAGGGCTATGGATCTATAGCTAGTTGGTTCTAATTTATCTTTGCTACTTTTATGAATAGGAATAACGGTCACTTATCTCCATAGTAATGAGAACTAATGATATTCCCAAACACTTTTGTAGAGGTCCAAAAGAAATGCCTGTCCGGCAGAGGGCAGCTGGCACAGCATCTCATAGTGAATGTGGTTTGAACCGGAAGCTGTGCTGCCCACCTGGAACAGGGCATAGGTCAGTTCACCTAGAGTAAAGGGGGAGTTATATCCTCACCCCGACGCTAACCAAAATCAATATTATGGCGCACGATGGTCCGCGTGTGCACTGCGAACTAGTTAGAATAGCTAGCAGTTCTAGAGATTGCGAATAAAATTGAGCCCAATACATTGCCCTACCTTAACATCTATGTCAGGAGAATGAGTTTCATGAAATACGGCGAGCTTGCGGAACTTATCCCAGTCAGCACGTTAAAGCACCCATTGGGGTACCCGTGCTGTACTTGGGGGATCTTGGAGTGATGAAAGCAGAATGGGAAAGTGATCGCTGCCACATAGATCCGAATGAGCCTCCCATAGTAAGTAAGCAGCGATCTCTAAGGCAACATAAAGTAAGGTCGATGGCACAGGATACACCATTAAATGGGGAGATGTGTGTCTGGGTCCCGGTGTTCATTAACACCAGGTTTCCCGAGACAAGAATATCCTCTACCATGCTCCCACGGGCATCTGTAGAATTAGACCCCCACCCCAGGTTATGTGCGTTAAAGTCCCCCAAAACGATATAGGGGGCGGGAAGTTGTATAAAGAGGGCCTCTAGGCTCCTCTTTGAAACACGTTCACCTGGTGGGAGGTAGATGCTGCATATGGTTACTTCCATAGGATGGGAGATTCGGACAGCGATCACTTGGAGATCAGACAAAATATTAATATGTTTATGATATATATTACTTCGTGCGAATATAGCCACACCTCCGCTAGCCCGATCTAAGAATAGCTTGTTGGTACTATATACATCGTACCCACGAAGCGTCGGGTTATCAGTGGGACGGAAGTGGGTTTCCTGAAAACACAAGATGGGAGGGTACAGGAACAAAATAATTTGTTTAATCTCCTCTATACTAGCATAGAATCCCCTACAAGTCAATTGTAATAGCGACATTATTTATCAATATATAATTTAATTATCCTCGCTATCCATGACACTATCTCTTAGGAATAAAAATTGATTGAGGAACATTTTAGGGCCTCTCTCCTTTCTCAGTCTCTCCTGGACCTCCCGCTTCAGGAAAGGCTTTTCTTTATCCAGATGACTCTGGGGCGTTGTATACTTACGCAAAGGTTTATTTATCACCTTCAGCGCCTTTTTATTAATGTCAGTGGTCCTCTCTGGGCTTTTTTCAAAGTACCAGAAGGACTCACCTTTGCAGTCTCATCTGCTCGGCCAGCCAAAATAACATCTTGAGTACCAGAGGCAAGCGCGGGCGGTTTAACAGTGGCCTTTGTAGGTTTTGTTCCCGAGAAGGACCCGGGGATGTTTTCTGAGGACTCGGGGGAGATCCCCGAGATGGGCTCAGGGTATGTCCCCGATGTGGGCTCGGGGTAGGTACCCCAAGTTGGGCTCTGGGTAGGTCCCCGAGGTGGGTTCGAGGTAGGTCCCTGAAGTGGGTTCATGGTAGGTCCCCGAGGTGGGCTCGGGGGATGTCCCCGATGTGCGCTCGGGGGGAGACCCCGAAGGCTCTTAGAGGTACAGGTGGAGGAGACGGCTTTTCTGAAGATGTCGCCTCCCAGAAAATTTAATTGCTGACGTTGTTGACGCATTATAGGTATTTGGGTCTCAATCAGAGACCAATGGCACGGGTCGTGATGACGTCTTTGGAATATTGACTTCGCAATAGCAGTTAGGGCAATTGATATTTTGGTTTACAATCTGGCTGTAAGAGGTCTGAAATACTGGAGCCTGACTAGATATGTATTTATTGCGTGCCTGGACGTATGCGATCTTATTTTCAGTTAGAATCTCCAGGATTTTTTTCTACGCCTTCCATTTCGAACAGGCCCGAGACCAAGCAGAGTGTGGACCCTTGCAGTTTACGCAGAACTTCGGAAACTCACACGGTGTATCGTGAGCCTCCTGTCCACAATCCGCACAGGGTGGCTTACCACGGCATCGCAGCTTCGTATGTCCGAATTCCTGGCACTGGAAACAGAGCCAAGGGTTAGGGACATACGGCCGGACCCTAAGCACGTGGAAACCAGCACGGACCTCCTTTGTAAGGATAGGAGTCGCAAAGGTAAGAATATAAGTATGTCTTTTTTCTCATTACCGTTATTTTTTACAACTATACGATATACTTCTGTGACGTTCTGTTGGGCCAGCTCCTCACAGACTTCCTCAACGGTTAGGCAGTCAAGATCATAACAAGTGATCACTCCCTTGCAAACATTGAATAACCTGTGGGGCTCCACCTTTACCTGTATTTTGGTCGTGTTGTTCAATAGTATTTCCGTAAGTGTGATTATGTTGCTAGAGTGAATGTCAGAAGGGGTCTGAATAAGAATAGTGCCATCACGCAGTTTTCTCATATCGACATTTGCTTTGGCTGCACCATTTATAACTCTTTCAAACATTTATAACTCTTTCAAGTATAAATGGGCTCACCCGTCTCATGTTCTGATTTTCTTCTGCTCGCGACATTACCAAGAAGTGGGGCTGGGACCTCACCCCTTCCTGGACTTCTTCCAATTGAGGGCTGGACGGTCTTACCCGTTTCTGCCTCTTATCGATATTATGGCCCTGTGAGGAGACGGGCAGTAAGTTGCCAGCGAGGTTTGGCAATACGCTGCTAGCGGACAGTAAGGTGTAAGCTGTGACAATAGTTTCGGCCATGCCGTATTTGGGGACAACCTGCACAGTACTCGGATCGTAGACCCAGAGTGATCCCAGTTGGTACTACCACATATGGTCCTGTTAACTGTCCCGGCGAGAGGCCCCATATGACGCTAGACATGACAACTTTCACATAGGGCATAGCAATCATAGCTGTAAATCAAGGGTACTGGTCCATGGTTAAATATATATTTCTCTTTTCAACGTTTAATCTTTAGACATTATCATGTTTTCTTTACAAAATTAACTGTTAAAATTTCAATGAAAATCAAACACATCATCTTGTTAATCACAATAATCTCTCTCTTTATATAAATTTTAAACCAAATTGTTAAAATTTACTTAAAAAATTAAAATTTTCGAAAATTAATTATTTGTAAGCTACCCTAAAATTATTTATATTTGTAAAAATGAAAAAAGTATTCTTATTTGCCTTAAAATTATTATTATTATTTAGCACCGCGTCTTACTACCCGTTTGGGTCATACACTTATTTGCCTTAAAAAACTATTCCTAGATTCATAATGTGAATTTCAATATTTAAGGCTAATTTTTTTAAAAAATTTAAATTTTCTATAATTTGTTGTAAGTAGACTAACTTTAAATACATTTATTTTTAGATAAATACGATAAATTATGATAATGTAAAATAGTCCCCCGATAAAAATTCTGAAAAAAATCGCTACAGCTATTTTCAAAAAACACATTTCACAAAAATCAGTAATTTTATTAATTAATTACTATTAAATGATTTTGTATGAAAACAAATATATACAACTATTATTATTAGCACCGCGTCTTACTACCCATTCGGGTTATACGCAGATATACAACTATTTCTAATATAAACAACTTAAGAGAATCAAATCACCAAAGCCATTTTTTTTAGTATTCAAATTTAAAAAAACAATCATCAGTAAGCTACCCATAGCCGACTACCCCCTCCCCCAAAACAATTGTATAGATTTGTATTGTCCATGTCAAACACTCCCCCGATAAACATTTTAAGCAAAATCACTAAATACATTTTCAAAATAATTAGAATTTTCAAAAATCACTCCTCAGTAAACGACCTTTTATCGAAATTTCACCCAAAACCAAGTACACGGTTTTTTGGGGGTTTTTCCATATGAACACTCCTAACATATCTATTTGGATTTTTAAAATATTTACAGTTTTTGGATAAAGTGTCATCAGTAAAATAAATTAGTTTTCACCCCAAAAACAAATATACAGTGTTAATTGTCATGTTAAACATTCCCAAGATACCAGTTTGGAACTAAATCGTTAGAGCCATCTGTAAAATATTTCAAGTTTAAAAATAATTACTCGTCAGTAAACTACCCTTAGTTGAAGGTCTAGGGTGAAATAAATCCATTTTGTGTTATAGCTCTATAACATCTAGATATTATGTTTGAACAAAATCCATCAAACCCCAAATAACGTTATGATCCAGGTAGATTTATTTCACGATCACAATACTTTCTCTTGGTATGAGAAAGTAAAAATAGCAAAATGTTGTACTCTAATGATGTGTCTACGCCACGGTCCTATACACAGGTCAGGAAACTCTGGTGAAGGATGTGAAGGATGGTCTTTCGGCGAGGAATGCAGCCGTTATTCACAATGTTAGTCGATCTACTCTACTCACCGGGATCAATAAACTTGGAACAACTGTGTGTGATCAGAACGATTCAGCTAATGACTCTGAGGATAGTGATGCGGACAATGAGAGCCAACTACGTTATAGTAGTAAATATTCAACAAGGCAGGTATTTACGAATTCACAAGAAATTGATTTAGTAAATTACTTGAATAAATGTTCAAATATAAACTATGGGTTGAGCTACAAGCAAGTTAGAACCCTTGCATGTGACTATGCCACATTAGTTGGGAGTAAAAAAGTGTCAGAAATTTGAGGAACTAATAAAAAGGCAGGAAAAATAGGGTATTTGGGTTTTTGAAAGGCCACCCTGAGTTAAGTGTGAGGAAACCAGAGACGACCAGTTTTGCAAACTGTTCCGATTAACGAATTTGTTGCCATTTTAAAATAAGTTTTTGAAAAATATAAGTTCAAATCTGAAAACATCTACAATTTAGATAAGACTGGGGTTACTACAGTTCCAAGACCAGTAAAAGTGGTGGCCACCAAAGGTAAAAAGCAGATTGGGATAGCTGCAACAGCGGATCAAGAACTTACAACAATTTTGTATGTGATATGCTTAAGTGGTTCTTTTATAGCCCCCTGTTTACATATTTCCCAGGAAGAGGAATGTTGACGAGTTTATTTTGAATGGGCCACCAGGGGCTCTAGCTTTGGGAAATCTTAATGGGTGGATGAACAGTGAGCTTTTCTTAGAAGTATTAAAAATATTAAGTATCATTCAAACTGCTCGCCAGACAAAAAAATCCTGCTGCGCCTCGACAATCATAGGTCGCATGTTGACGTCACCAAACTTGAGTTCTGTAGGGCTAGTGGGATTGTGGTGTTATCTTTCCCCCCACATTTCTCCCATGGATTGCAGCCTCTTGATGTTGGGATATTTAGGCCATTCAAATCAAGAGTGAATGCTTCTAATGAACGGCTATAAAGTAAGCAATCCCGGCAAACACATTACTGTGCGACTAATAGCACGGCTTACCAAAGAGCTGTTCCTCCACTCGTTCACTCGTTCAAACATACTGAGTTCTTTTTTAAAAAAAACTGGCTTCGCTCCTTTTGATTTCCAATTGTTCAGCGAATAAGATTTTTCTCCAAGCACCGTCACTACCACTTCATTTATAAAAGAAATGTCAGTTCGTGATGAAATTTCAGCAACACCACAGCCCCCAGTACTGCCTTTTCCTTCAAGTCCAGCAGAATGTTCCCCACTACCCTACTCTCATTATCCAGCATCATCACAGCCTTAAACATTCCAAGAACCAGTAGCAAATGAAAATGTTCGCCCCTTCCCCAAATGTTTCAAAACTCACCAAAAAACAGAGAAACACCAAGAAGACCGGTGCTGTAATCCTGACTCTCCATATATTAAAAGATTGAAGTTAATGGCTGAAAACAAAAACTTCAACAGCATGAAATCTCGCCATACTCTGTTTTCAGCCAAACATAACAAGGAAAAGACGCCAGGACTAAGAGAATTATCTGACTCTTCTTCCGCAGATTCAGCGTTGGAAGATGAAGAACCCTACCTAGAACAACCTGAGTTTCTATTAAATATTGACAAGATAGAAGAACCTGAGTTTCTATAAGAGAGTGACAAGATAAAAGCAAATGACTTCCTGTTGATTCATTTTTCCACAAAAACAAAGAAGAAAATTCATTATGTAGGGAAGGTGGTTGGTTTTTATGGCACGAACGAGTTTAAAATGAACTTCTTGAGAAGAAGAGCTCAGTCTCAAACTTTATATTTCCCTGATAATCAGGACTTTGCCAGCGTGGAACGGCATGATATCTTGGCCAAACTGAAAGTTACCAAAGAGATGATAGACCTCTTCGTTTTTCAATTTGACTTTTCGAAATTTGATGTGCGTTGATGTTGAGCACGTTTTTATTGCTTCTGCAACTGGCAGAAAGTTTTTTTTTTCCCAATTTGATCACATTCAGTGTTTGCATTTGAACATTTTTTACCTACTCAATTCTTTGGAACTATCTTTGTTAATCTAATTTATTCAAGTTTGAGCGGCTTACTTTGAGAATTTTCCAAGTTGATTCATAAATGGTATGTACTTTACCTCGAACCCTACATTTTAATTCTCTTATGGAACTGGAGGCATAAAATGCCAAGTTACATTTTAAATTCTAAATTACATTTTATTTCTATGTTATTGTGCCAAACAAGCCTAGTCACTGGCAGAGTCATTATTGCCCATTAAATTATGAGAATACCTTTCCATAGTTCATGTCGTGTGTAACAATGATTTGTGATCAATTCTAATTATTAAAATGTGAAATTTGATTTGTTATGTTCCTTTCACAGTTTTTCTTTGACATGGTCTAAGGAGCAGCGTGTCCTACTCAGCGTGTTCCTGTGATTGGAATTGATAACGACCAACTACAAATGATAGAAAAAATGATCAATAAATGAGCTTAGATGAGAAATTGGGCTTAAGTTGAACACATACTGGTTGGAATCAAGCGCATTCAAAAATGGTCGAATGTGCTCCACTTTCCCCTAATATTTTGTCAGAAATAAATAAAAATGGATATAGTAAGTTATAATTGAGTTTTTTTTTAGTTTTACCATGACTGCAATCTAGAGAGCCAAAATATATTTAGTTTTTATTATTACAACACTTTGTCATCCTCCCTGTAATCCGACCCTGCTGATACTGATCACACATTATATAATTCCTGTACTACACTAATATAGAATACATACCTATTCTACTACGTATATCAACCACATTCTTTCTATTGTAGGCGCTTCACCTATAATCTCTACAGGGTCGCATGGAGCTTCATTTTGCCGACCCACATCTATCACACCATTTTAGTACAAACATTGTCTTATGGCCTTAAAAGGAAATTGTATTTGGACAAAAATTGATGGATGTCCATTGTCCATGTTTGTTGTATTACTTGATGATTGATGGTGTGATTATTAATCAAGATATAGAAAATTTAAAACATTTAAATTTGACAACTTTAATTGTATGTAGTTTTATGACATAATTTAGGCAAGTCCATATCCAGATCAACAGTTTTGGGGGTAGGGCTCACAGTCCTCAAACATTAAATACCTCTGGAAGGTTTTATGGTGATTAAGGCTATTTATTAAATACTTTTAGTGCTTTAAAATTTAGAAATCTAGATAGCGCTTCCTTTCTCGAATTTTAAGTTTACATTGAGTACTCCTTAAATCAAGGTGTAAGTTGTGGTATATCCGGGCAAGGGGCATTTAGGGGGTAGGGTGGGGGAGCTTTGTCGTCTGAAAATAATTTGTCACCCGGAATAAGTTTAGCTCCTTTTAAAATTAATTCCCTTCCCTCTTATATTTTAGAATATGATACCAACTAATCAAATTAATATTTTAAAAAGATCAGGCAAGGACTATTCCAAATAATTATCTTCTAGAGGCATTATTAAAATTTAAAAAAATTCTAGAAGAATATTATTTTCAAAAAAAGGTCCAGGTGAAGAGCTGTCGAATTGTTCCAAGACATCATAAACGTAGAACATTTTCCAGGGGGGTTAGGGGCGAGGATGAATTC
>CABFWB010008066.1:0-15895 GCA_902151455.1 Timema bartmani
ATACAATTAACTAACTTATTACAATTAGTAGTCCTACACTTCTTCCAAATTATCACGCTGCAGTAAAAACTAAACAGCTGGGAGATTTATTTTCTGTACAAACAATAAAGATCTCGGACTTCATGGTGACTCCCAAATAAAGAGGTCAAATGTCATTCAATCTACAACTTGAAAGCGCATGTGCATTTTTTTTATTTGTTTTTGTAAATCCACACTCCTAAAAGTTTTATTTCTAACCTCCCTAGCAGTAAATACCAAACTTGTTTAAGAGGGCTTCACGATTTAGCAATGAGAAGCGTGCAGACATTTAGAAATCCCAGATTATATATTAAATGGTTTGATATATTTTAATATTGTATTCCCCAAAATATAGACGAATGAACCAGTTAAAAATTTTAAAATTCAAGTTTTAAACTCTTTTAAAAAAAGTGTGGTAACTTACATAAAACCTTATAAAACAATCTCACATTATTTTAAAATGTTTGGGTGGAACCCTATCAAAACATGACTTTATTTGATAGATAAGGACCAGCTCTAGCTTTCTAACATTTTTATTTAATCTCCGAGGTACAAATTATTGCGTAAGGGGTAGTTGAATTTATTTATATTTAAACTCAACATATTTTAAACTCTTTACCTCGTCAGAAACCTGCTGGTAACTTTCACCTACATTTTGGTGAAAATTTTTAAAAACAATCAAATCAATTACTAAACAAACAGTGATCTCTAAACGTCTGCAGTGCATCTTAGTGCTTTACCATGCAGTCCTTTTTAACTATGAGCCAGGGAAAAGGTGCTTTCATGCAGTGGTGCACCCAGGATTATTGTTTGCGGGGGTGGAGCGGGGAGTGAGAGGGGGCTCTTTTAAACTGTGCTTGAGGAATAGTTACATATAAAAATTCAAAAGTTAGTGAAACATATGTTTGAATGGACTATAGACTCAACTTATTGACTAGACGAGAGTCCGTGCCGACACACGCCTTTTTATAAATAAAAACAAACTAACATTAACAAATCACCAATAAATTCACGATTTCAACTAGTCCTTTACCAGTTCAAAAAATCCCAGGAACTATGACACAATGATCGTTGATAAAGAGACCGAGAATTCTCTTGAAAGACCAATAATTATCTTTAAAGGCCAAAAATTATTTTGAAAGACTAATAACTATCTTGAAAGCTCCAGAAGACAACACTGGAAATCGCTCCGTGATTGGTTACGTGTAGTGTGTAGAATGTTTGAGAAACATGGACCCAATGATTGGCCGGTAAAACTGGGCACTCCGAATAACAGAGTTACGGAACAATGAACTTTCTCAAAAGTATATGAAGTATACTATTTCTTATGACAGTTGTTTTAGTAACTTTTATAGTTTTCAAAAAAGGTTCCTTCCTATTCAAATTGGATCCAGTATCCCCCAGCACATCCATGGTAGCTCAGCCTAATGCGAGCCTGACTTCTTGACCACCTGAGTAGATATTTCACTCAAGAGCGATGGGAACGGTAGCTTAAACACGAGACTTACAATATAACTTAAATCAAGAACAACCAGTCCTTCGGCCACCATTTTGTCTTCCAATTTCACCAATCATAATATTTGAACCTTTCTGGGAATCGAATCAAACCAGGGACTCTTGACTCAATGATCCTACGAGTTACTGACATAGCTAAGGCATTAGATCCTTTCTTAAGATCTCACCTACATCAGCCTGTTAATTTAGATCAGATAGTTAGTTATTGATTACCAATACTAACGTTTGAAATTCAACTAACACCGATAGGTAAGCGGCTAGAAGGCGTTAGTCTTGTATTGTCTGGTTTGAGTCGGGGGCTCGAATTCCAGCTGAATGTAGGCCTACTAAGGGGGTCGGTCCCTAAGTAATTTCCCACTTTTTCTCCACAAAAATGAACGTAACTTTTATCTAACTTCTACATTCACTAGCCATTCCCTATAGTTTAAATATATAAATAACTTGGAAGCGTAGTAAGACGGGGAGCCTAGAACTAATAGGCCTACTACCATAATATTTTGAAAAACACACTATTTTATATAATAAAATATATATTTTGTGAGTTCATAACGTGTAACCTAATTTAGCACATTCATCCATTTGTCGTTCCGTGGTGATCCAATCGCCCCAAAACCATATTTAATTTCATATCTTTGACTTCCTGTAGGAAATGGTTTATTTAGGCAAATATTGTAACATTCCGAGGTAGGGTACGTCTTTGAAGTAACAGAGTTACTTTTGATAATTGCTTTAGAGTAAAATCGTATTTCAAACAAACGGAGCCAAAATCTGCGGCAAGGTTAGTGAAACAAAATGTCGCAGTTATCTTTGATTTATCTACAATACAAAGTATTCTGATTAAAAACATTTTTCGTTAAGGTAAACAGAATACTGAGACGCAATACAGGAATTCAAAAAGCCCGCATCCTTTAAAAAGGGTTTGCTATTTTTAAAACGCGTGTGAAGGTTATCAACATATGCCAATAGCATTAAATGTCGTTTATAATTTTATCTTTACTATTAAATAACAAAAAAGCACGCCACCTATCCCTATCTTGAGCTAGTTCTATCCAGTCCAACTCATTACACTATATCCCTATCTTGAGCTAATTCTATCCAGTCCAAACTTATTACACCATATCCCTATCTTGAGCTAGTTCTATCCAGTCCAACTCATTACATTCTATCCCTATCTTGGGATAATTCTATCCAGTCCAAATCATTACACTCTATCCCTATCTTGAGCTAGTTCTATCCAGTCCAACTCATTACACTCTATCCCTATCTTGAGCTAGTTCTATCCAGTCCAACTCATTACACTATATCCCTATCTTGAGCTAATTCTATCCAGTCCAACTTATTACACCATTTCCCTATCTTGAGCTAGTTCTATCCAGTCCACCTCATTACACCCTATCCCTATCTTGAGATAGTTCTAACCAGTCCAACTCATTACACCCAATCTCTTTCAGGTCCATTCTAACGTTGTCCTCCCAACCTCCCATCTACGTTTAGGGTTCCCCATTGCGGTCTAGGACAACTGGGTGCCACCATCTGGGCGCCGCTAGCTGGTCGCGGCCATCTGGGCGCTGGTAAGACTGGTTAGGCGCCAGCTGTAAAAACGTAGTAATTTTTTATTTATTTTACTAAATAATCATTTTGGAATGGTTTAAAAAATAATAACAGAGGAAACTAAATTTGTACATACAGTATTTATAAAGTTAAACTATTTGAAATTATAAAATTTTGAATTTTTTTGTAACACAAAAAAAAACCATGAAAAATAATCGACGTAAAGATGAACTAAACTAACCTAACCTAACATTACCTAACTGGCGCCTAGTTGTTTGTTTTCGTCTTTTACAACTATAACTTTATAAAAATTACCCAGGCGCCTAGTCTTCCCTGTGCCCAGTTCACAAGCACCCAGTTAGCTGCGCCCGTTTGGTGGCGCGTAGTTTTCCGGTTCCGTTCCCATTAGATTTGTCCATCAAAACCTTGAAGATGGTTCTAGATTCTCCCATTCACGATTCATGTTCTGCCCACCGTATTCTGCGATATTTGGTTATCCTAACATTGTCTGCTCAGTAGGGATAGCTTAGAGTTTTAAATAAATGCGTTAAAGTATAAGATTGACTGTCAGTTAATTTTTTATGACATGTCACACGTAATTTGCAGTTTTGAGAATAATATTACTAGTAAAAAATGTATTAATATAAAAAAATTAATAGGGGGCCTACTACACGTTCGGGTTGCAACACGGCCGTTTCTAACTAAAGATGGTCTTGGTTATACGCATAGTTAGTGTGCTAGAGACTAGGAAAGTTGAATTTTAGAGTAAGTGTGCCCGTACACGCGTGCAAGGTGAGTGGAAAACCACTTAGGAAGAATAACCCTCATTACACCCAACCGGGATTTGAATCCCAATCTCCCCGTCACCGACAGTCTAGTTTATGTAACATACACTTTTTTTAATGATACTTGAGGAGAATTATAGTTGTTTTAAATTTCAGAACTGTCATTCTCATAATAAATATCTCTGTGTGATTGTAAGCACCTTCAAGTACCACAGCGCCCTTGATATTGTGTCCTTAAGAACCTTTATCGTCCTACCTAAATCAACACTGAAGAATGTACCATTTGAATAGTAGGATACTGTCTAAACAATTAACTAGGCCTATTATTAAACCCACATCGCTGGCGGCATGGTCTAAGGTGCTAATCTTACTATGGATTAGAATGTCAATGACTTGAAGATCGTGGTTCGATCCTTGTTGGGTGTACTGAGGGTTTTTTCCTAAAGGGTTTCCTATTATCTTTCTACGCAAATGAGGGTACACTTTCTATAAATTCAACCTTCCTCATCCGTAACCCATTAGCTTAATTAGAACATACGCGTGTAAACCTGATTGTTAGTAGGAAACAGTGAAGCTGTTATGAAATCTATAAAGAAAGCCGGGGAATCTTAGCAAATCTAGAATCAATCTTAAAAACGTGTTTGTAATTTGTAATCGTGTCGCACTTTCCAGTGATGGTCAAGAATCAGCGTATGCACAGAAGACTAACAACCATGTCAACACAGCACCATTTTGGAACGTTCGTCTTTTTTAATGAGTAAACAGATTAACTAACAACTCTTTATATTCAAAGTGAATTATTGATAACCGTCTGTTGAATTTTTAACACCGTCTTACTATCCGTCCGGGATATCAGCAATTAGATGAATTAAAGGGGAAGAGATGATAAAGGTAAAATTAAAAGGGCATGCAACCAAATTGGCGTGGATAGAGAGTGTAAAACCATTTAGTAAAAAAAAGCCTTCTGTACACCTGACCGGGATTCACGTCCCGACCATTCTATCACCAGAAAACTAGACTAGACGAGCTTGACGTTTATTCTGCGTGCCCACCATTGAGGATTAGGGATAAGAAAATTTAGTTCCGTGTTATTATAGCAGTGCCTTGTTGGAAAGATTGGAGTTTAAATCCCGGCCGGGTTTAATGGACGTTATTTAGGTCATATGAATCTCGATGTGGCTTTCCCATACTCTCTCCACGCTAATTTGTGCTAATTTACTCGTCACATTTTCTTAAACTATTTTAATTCTTTACTCCTTTCCATAAGATCAAATTACTAGCGAACGCAGCCATAAACTGTTAAATTAAATTGAGTTTTTTTTTTCGAATCTATAGTGTCGGATTTTGAGCAGCTTTGGATCAAATAGAAAATAGAAATAATAAACAAATTTATTGCAAGATATGAATACATGAAGTCATATTTAATCTTATTAATTACATACAGTGGAGCGTCGTTAATCCGGATCGATCTGGACCGGGACCCATCCGGATTACTGAATTGTCCGGATTTTCAAATGTGCTTTCACTAACTGTATACATACGTAATGTATTGACTAGAGGATACATGACGCTCGGGAGTCTACTGTATTGCAAAATAGAGGCTAAAGGGTTCGAAAAATACAGTACACAAAATATTTTAATAAAGTANTACTGGGTAAAAAAGTTCTTAATTGTTTTTTGTACAAGACTTGACCTGCTCTAACCGCCGATCCGGATTTGCGACGCTCCCATTAGTTTATCGTAACGATTAATAGAATGTGTTCATGTAATCATGGTAGATGTTCAGAGCTGAACTGATAGGTTCCAAGCGGCCCGCAAATATGATCTGCTTTTAGCACAAGCTACTGAAGCTATGTTTCTAGAAGTATATATTTTTTTATTAGTAGTATATTTAATAGTGAGGCCATTTCAGCTCCATTATCAAGGATTACGTCACTATTCAGACCCCTTAATGTTAGTAGTGTAAGCAACGCGAAAAAGAACCAGTTATTTTGCAGTTCTTAAAGCAAAACATTTTATTGGCCAAAAATAAATCAAATATTGCTCTTGTTGAAACATAGAGTTTAATTTTCTTCCCAAGGGGATATCAAGAGTTCTTTAATATCTGCTATTAACATATTAGAATTTGATGATAAACTTTTTAAATGATGATAAATGGTTATAATTAAATTTCAGGACACCCTTGACAGATATTTGATAACTGATACAACTATGACAAAAAAAAAATTAACTTTATGTTTCTATTCGATAAATATTTATTTTATTTTGACCCAAAATAAGTTTTACTGTAAAAACTGTTAAAAAAATGTCCTTATTCGCTATAACTACACACTCACCTTAAAACATCAGTGTCTATTTTCTACTGTAGTGAGCAAAAAAAGCTTGTAATTTTTAAGACAATAGCTGAGAATCTATTTTAAACATATTTAAGTTGTTAAAATTATCTTTAATAAAACTACAAATCTAGTAGGTCAGTATTCACTAAACAAATGCCTTTACGTTTGACTTAAATTGTTTATAAACACCAAGAAACAACAAACAGGATGATTTTTATATTTAATGAAATCGTGTATCCTTAAAAACGATGTATTCTAGGCACCATAAAACCTACTCACTGGAACCTTTGATAAAAAAATCAATAAAAAATCATTTAGAATTGAATGGATATCTTTATTTCAGTTTAAAGTTGTTGCGACAGCCCAAATTAAGCCGGCCCACCGCATATCACCCGGTGGCCTGGCTGCCTAGTCCACCTCTGCAAACTTTTTTTTTTCTGAAATAGGCTAAACAAATATATAAAGTTTCAATAGTTTTATAGTATATATTTATTTTACTCACATTTGTCAAGTTTTACTGCAACTTCCAGAATAATTTTCGTGACCCCCGAAAGGGTTGTGACCCACAGTTTAAGAACCAGTGCGCTAGGCTACCCCCTTAATTCTTACTAATTATAAATTGCGGCTAGCTACCATTATAAAATAGAAAGAACATAATAGAGAGAACATATTCTGGCATTTACAAAAGTTAATCAAACTACTTTCATTAAGATTTTTTTTTTCAGCATTGCAACTTAGGGCCCTTGGCCCTGTCGAGTACAAGTCCAAAACCTATTTTGTTGGATGGTGGATGTGAGGGTAAAAGGCGTGACGTGGCTTCACAACCGACCAAATTATCCTTCCGCGCCAACAAGAAAAGATGGAAAAACACGGAAACTGTAGATGGCGCTAGCTACCGGACAGGTCTTAAAATATCAGTTTTCTCGAATGAATGACGAATGAAATTTATATGTTAATATTTTCAACAACCCTTCTAAGATAATGTATCAATGTTTATTAATTGTTTTATTTTCTTGTTTTTTGTTATGAAGCCGGCAGTTTTATATTGAAAAATATTAATTTTATCGATATTGTTAAAATTATATAAGAGATGTGTATACAAAAGTATACCTTAATCGACATGCTTCTATTCTTGAACAAACCGTTTACAAAAAGAAAATGTCAAAATAATAAAAATTCTTGAAGATATCCGTTTGTTCCCATGGCTCTGCATTTTCACGCCAAATAAAAGGGTCCAATCGCCTTAAACTCAGGCCTAGCAGGCCGGTAGTGGAAAATATATGGCTTGAATAAAAAACTGACCCAGGCTACATACTGGGACAGTAATGGATGTAAAAAAAAAGGCGTCTTACTATCTGTTAAGGTTATACGCATATGTACTAATTATGTTAGTGAGCTAAGGAGGAGGGAGGTTGGATTTAAAGAAAGTGTACCCGCATTTGCGTGGAAGGAGAGGGGAAAACATTTAGGGAAAACTACTCTCAATACACCTGACTGGGACTCGAACCCCAAGCTCCCCAACATTGGTTGTCTAGTCTATAGTGAGAGTGACGACTTAGACCATGTGGACACCAAAACAGGTTTTCATTAGTTCACGTTATGTGATTTTCAGCTGTCAGCTTTTATAGGGATTATTAATTAATATAAAATAGCACTTATAAGCTATAATTTAATAAAATGTTATCTGCGTTGACAGAAACAAGTATGTGTATGTCCTTTCTATTGTGTTCTTACTGTACACATTAAAAGCAAACAATCTATTTTAATATTTCAAATTTGTTGTAATACTAATAATAACGATGTTTATTAAGTTGTCATTATTATCATCAATCAATCATAATATTATCTAAAGCTTAAAGCACGCGGGCCCTTTCAAAGTTAAAAATCCAATGACCCCATTTCAAAACTGTCACGTATTGTCAAACACGACCAATCACGTTTAGTTACCGGTACAGACCTTGACAGCCTTCATTAAACATTAATACCTCAACTTCCAACCCCTTCTCTTATAGGGTTAGAGGGTGACAGTGTTTAGGTGAAAGCTTCACTGAATACCAACCCACCCTCCATCCTTTTACACAATTCTTTTTTTTTTTGTTAGGTGTTAAAAAACAAGAACGAAAGAAAGATCAGTGTGTTTTCGTTTCATATTTGTGAGAAAACGAGACAAGACAAGTAAAAATATTGTTAACAGTTATAATAATGGAGAAATAAGAGGATGGGGTCCTTAGAAAATGAAAGTGATCGGTTGAGAGGGGGGGTCGGGGTGAAGGTCACGTGATTGTATACCAAAGAGAGAATGTGCCTCCCGATGTATTGTCCGATGGGTCTCTTCACTTGAGTGATTTTTGGACTACTTTTCATTCTTCTATTTTTCTACTTACACTAACTAAAGCTGTGGCTCCAGCCTCGTTTTGTTTGCTAAAGGATCATGTCTGTCATCCCTTCTCCCTCTCTGTTCTTCCCATCAACCCCTTTCTGTTCTTCCCATCAACCCCTCTCTGTTCTTCCCATCAACCCCTCTCTGTTCTTCCCATCAACCCCTCTCTTCCCTTTAAATCAACCGGTCCTAGGTACTGTCGAAAGCAAACATCACTTCTTGACAGTGCAAACAATAATGCCGACGCTAGCGCTCTCTCGTAAATCTAGTGTGGAGAATATAGGGGATTAATTACCATCTTCCTAACATTTTGGGTCGCACAGGAAAACTTTGGAAGGTGAAACCAAAATTTGAGGGTTGGTGGGAGTATAATAGCTTGGACACGAGAGATAATGAAAAGGGGGCGGTGGGTTGCAGAAGAATGGTTACTATAACGCTGAAGCTTTTCACTTTATTTTTAATTACGACAAGTTCTATTCTTCATTAAGTATGGTACGATTAAAATCAACTCGAGAGCCCAGCTTACGATTCTGAACAAATGAAATAATATTGTAGATACAGTCAACATTTTATAGGACTAGCCTTTTTAAAAAAACAACTATTTTTGTAGTCAACATTGATAGCATATTACTATATTATTTGTGTTATTTTATAGGTAGGTATTGATATTATATCTCAAAAAGTGACAAAGGTAGATCAATTGGCCTCATGTATAAATACGTGGAAGTAGATCTACTAGCTTTTCTAGCTGTCAGACAATAATCTCCTTATGGGAATCCGACTGTAGTTGTGGTAAGAATTGTGTTAAAGGGTACGCCATTGTAATCTATATGAGTGTTAAGGGAGGATACATTTATAACCATACTATAGTTATCAATAGCTATTATTATTTTTGGTATTTTAGCACCACGTCATACTACCAGTTCGTGCTATTCACCTATCTACTTATTAGAACTCTAATGGATGAGGAAGGTTGAATTTAGATGGTGTGTACACGCAATTTATGTGGAAGGAGAGAGTAAAACCATTTAAATAAACATCCAACTTAGTGCACCCCACTGGTACTCAAACGCCGATCTCCTCGTCATTGTCAGTCCAGTCTATTGCTAGAGTGACGCCTTAGACCATGCGGCCATCAAAGTGGGTATGGATTTATTATTACTACTATTATTATTATTATTATTATTATTATTATTATTATTAATTTTATTATTTCACTTACACCTAACCTTAATACTCATATTGCTATCCGTAGCTTTAAGCTTAGAGGAATAAAGATGGTGAAGATAGAATGTAGAGGAACCAGAATTAACGCGAAGGAAGAGTAAAACATAATTTGGTAAAAAAAATCTAGGTACTACACCTGGCTGGAATCTGTATCTGGAGCTCTCTGTCACCGTCAAACTGGACAAGACGAGTCTGTCGCCATAGTCCATGTGCTGTACGAATTTTCTCTGATAAGCTTCATTTATACAATTAAAACATTACTACCCGCAATGGTGACTACGCAGACAAAGGAGTTATCATACATGATTTTCTGGAAATGGAAAGGTTGGTGGCTGGAATCCCGACCAGATGAACTAAGTTTTTTTATTTCCTATATAGTTTTACGCTATTTATACACGCACCAATGGGTACCTTTCTTATCTATTCTACAGTCCTGATCCCTAGTCTATAAGGGTAAATATGCGCTTATCATATATTAAAGAGTAGAACATGGAAAAACATAATTAAAAAACTACCTTATTATAGTTTTATATTGCCCAAAGTGTGTTCATTCTTAGCATGGGCTATATTAAAGTGGGAGTGTAGGAAACGTGAAAAATGGCAAAGTATTTTGCAGTTTTTACATCATAACTGTTTTTTTTACTTGAAAATATCAAATAATTCTCCAGTAGAAAAATTAAGTTTAATTTTCTTCAATTGGTGACTTCAACATTTGTTGAATATCTGTCAAAGGTGTCCTGTAATTTAATCAAAACTTTTTATCTTAATTTAAAAAAGTTTCTCAACTAATTCCACTATGCTCATGGCACATATTTAAGAACGGTTGATATTAAAATGTATAGAAAATTTAACTTTATGTTTCTATTGGATAAACATTCCATTTATGTTGGTCAAAAAAAAAAAAATTTGCTATAAAAAACTGCAATACCATTTTATCATATTTCCTACAATCTCACTCCACTAGTTATATTTATCTACTATATTTTTATTAAATAGTTTGTAACTTTTTTGTTTTCCTTATTAGGAGACATTTTCATGTGTGAGGTTTATATTATTTTTTGTTTTGAATTTCTTTCTAGATTGTGTTATAAATATGTAAATCTAACTTTTCTAGTTGAGGATATCAGCTGTTGAAGTTTTACATCCTCCTTGCAAACACAATACTCTATTGTCCTCTACTTGTATGTAACTGAGTTAATAGAACATTCCCCCCTCTCCCCGTTTATTAGTGAGTAGACAGGGATTCTGAAAAGGGGAGGGGGGAGATAATAGGTCATTACTTTGCAATCATAGATAAAAAAAAGTATAAAGCATCACACAGGGTAAAGTAGACCCCAAGTTGTGAGGGTGAATCGTCAAATCAAGGTGACAACTTTCGTAACAATCAGAACCAAGTTTAGCTTGACTTCATTACCGTTTGAAGGGCATCTGGCCCCAATAAATGTAGGTCAAAAAATCAATACCATTATCGTATTTTTATGTTACCACTTATAATAATTGAAGATTCAATTGAATTTTTGTAGTTATTTTTATTGACTTTCTTCTCAAATCAGGGTTTGAAGGATCTAATTGTGTGAATGAATAAAACAGTAATCATGTACAAATCAAATTGAGCAATTAAAAAAAAATAGTTCATAACGATGAGTTTTTTGTTGTTTTTTCCTTGGTACAAAGGGGGGAAAAAGTAAAATTAACGATTCGGAAATAAAACTTTTAAAGAAAAATCATCTATTTACATCTACACGACAAATTTTGTTTGATAAATATATTGTGTCAAAAAGTAAGATTCAAATCTCTTTATGAAACTTTAATGCCACGTTATAATAAAAAAAACTATAGAAGACCTTTTTATTCGCTAAACACGTGCTGGGTTTTTTCCCACTGGGCCATTTTTGTAAAAATAAAATAATGGAAAACCACATCGATAAATAATATTTGGAAAAACACCCCTAGTGCATTCATCCGAGATTCGAACTTTACCTCCCTTCCACTCAAACAGTATATTGTAAGCAGCAATTATCGAATCACCACATCTATCACTCGACTATATTAGAAATCCCATCAACTCGCCACACTACATTTTTAGAGGAGAATATAATATGTATTGCAGTGACACAACTAAGAACGTGATATAGGCCTACATAGGTACCTATAGATTTCTTTCAGCACCTCTTACAGGGACGTTCTTATTCGTTACTGACCCATATTTCAGGTGAAGAATTCCCATCCTCAATATCAAGTATGGTGCTATATTATTATTATTGTCTTAGTGAATGGCTACTTTGATTGGGAGAGCTATGATGTCTAGTAGAGTTGTTTGTGTGTAGACTTTTAACCACTCTGATGGCACAGAACGTCGTATGGGGTACACCTATGGAGGTTGTCTACACGTCATATCTGCTATGAGATGATGTGATAGTAAGGATTATGAAAGTGTGGAGCCAGTAGTGATCTTAAAATTAACTCATTCTGGTCTAAGTAGGTGTCGTCTTGAATTTTAGTATAGTGCTGGCCTTGAGGCTACTCACTCTCTGACTATTGAACTGGCCAATACTATTCTGGTCTAGGTAGCACCACACTTGAGGCTACTTACTCTCTGACTATTGAACTGGCCAATACTATTCTGGTCTAGGTAGCACCACACTTGAGGCTACTCACTCTCTGACTATTGAACTGGCCAATACTATTCTGGTCTAGGTAGCACCACACTTGAGGCTACTCACTCTCTGACTATTGAACTGGCCAATTCTATTCTGGTCTAGGTAGGTGTGGTAGTGCCACACTTTAGAAGTACTAAGTCTTACTATGAAACTGGCTCTTAGTTTGGAATCTAGAATAGGTCCGTACTGAATGCTAGGTTAGTTTAGGTTAGGTTAGGTTAGGTTAGTTTGTTCCAGAATTATCGAGGTAGATATTTGGGATGAAATGACGTTCACAGATGCCATGACCATGGGGAGTGGGAGGCATTTGTCGTGTCGATGATTATCTGACTGACAATGTCATGTGGCGAGATTATATAACCAGTGGGATGTAAACAATATACCTGTCCTGTGAACAGTTGATGGATGCCCAATTTGAGCATGGTGCCTCAGACCGTGTGACCTCGCCTACATACATAATTTGAATTAATGAATGCATTGTAATCATATATGTTTGTTGATATATTTTTTAATTACCGCAACCCTTTCGAGAGAGGATTTATATTTATCATAATAAATAATAATAATAAGTCTAGACTTTTTATGGATATCAAAATTTCATGACCACCTGAACTCGAAACAGTTGTTTTCTTGACACCGTTTGTCTGTCAGTCTTTCTATAACTTGACCTAGAGCCGAAAACATTTTACCGATTGAGCTAAATCTTGGTTTTCGGGGTTTTCATAAGGTTTCCCCAAAGTATTTAGTGATCCTAGTAGAGTGCAATGAGAGTAGTTTTTCCTAAATGATTTCCTACCGTTCTTCCACTTAAGTGCGGGTAGATTATCTGTAAAATATTTTCTTCCTCATTCCTACTCTATTAGAGTAACCCCCAAATATGTGTATACTCTGAACAGGTAGACGTGCTGTAAAACAATAAAAGTAAAAATATTTTTACCAACTTGCGATGGACTTGAACAATAGACTTTTGAAATGCATTCATTTGTGTTGACTTTCTTTGTTATACTCGTGTAATCTACGCACTTCACTTCCTATAAGTATGGCAAATCCACGATCAAGTCCAAGGTTAAAAAAAAAATAATCCCACATCACCATATCTCGACACACTGAGGAAATCAAACAAAAATAAATCCATCAAAGAGGGCTCACGATTTAAGGACTGTTTTACAAAACGTTCATTGTGTCATTCTTCTTAAAGATCTGTATATCCACTATAGAATAAAAAATGTCGGTAATCAACTGTTTCTAGTTTGTATTTCAAAACATCGTGGGCATAAAAACATTTCTGCAATCGCGGGAATTTCTGCGTGACTTAAGTAGATTCTACTCTTTAATCAATTTTTTTTACGAATGTGTGAATCAAGCTTTACCACTAAGACTTCATTAATATTTGAAGCTATCGTTTCTACTTTACAAGATATTAGCCTAGATATTAATTTATTTACATTTTTATAAAGTTGGTAGATGTACGCGACTAACGACAGTTTGGGAAATAATGGTCTAAGCTTTAAAATAGCGTTTTTCAACCGGTGTGCCGCGGCCCATTAGTGTTCCACGAAGAAAGTGTGCCACGGGAATTTGAGGGAACATCAAAAAGAACGAGAAAATATTTATGAAACAAAAATAAATCTTTTACTAATCATAATCAACATTATTTTTACAAAAGCACAACTATTATAATTTCATCCATTGAACTTTTAAACACAATCTTAGTACTCATTATTTTTTATTGATAATTTATTATGAAAATTAAAGTGTGCCTTAACTATTTTAGCACTTTGGTCAGTGTGCCTGAGTCGAAAATGGTTGGAAACTGCTTCTCTAAAAGGTTAATTTATTGTTATTTTTATCATTGTATCATTCCAGGCTTCACCAATGTAGGAACCTTTAAAAATCTAGTCTAAAATGTCACCGTTCGATTGAAACAGAGTGTACCTCCAATATTTCTCGCTATTCTGTATAGAAACCTCCTGAATGGAGTGAAGTATTCTCGGTATGAAAGATTCTTGTGGACATAATAATGTTTATTTTTTTTAATGCATTAGAGAAAGACATATTCTAACCCGATATACATCAGAGATAGTTCGTGGTCAGCCCCAGCCAGCTGTCGTTAAGAGCACAATCGCACATTTCCGACCCAGTTTGTGCTTTGTTCCCCTCCTCCCCCTTCATTACCCCCCGTATTTCCCCCTCCCCACCCAATTATTGTTTAATATTGTATGTACACAACTGATGGAATTACCGACCGCATTCACAGAGATTCTCTCTGCGATATGAAGCCAAGCCGTCTCCCACATATTAGAAATGTTATAGTGGTAAAAAGGAATGAGGTTCAAGGAGTTTTGTAGGAAAAAATCTACAAGATGTTTCTTTTCAGATAAAATGGTGCGTTTCTTAAGGTTAATCGATACATACTGTAATTTTGAGCTCGAGAGTCTACACTTTCTTTAATAAACTATATTTTTTTGGCTGATAAGTGTATGAAATAATTATTTTACTATAAATTATATTAAAGCAATCATAATACCGGTAGTCTAAAAGTGTTTTTTTGTGTGAATGTGTTTCACGCCTTACTACTAGTCTTGGCTGTCGGAATATTCACATTTTAGAGGAAATGTACCAACATTTGTGTGGAGTGAATGAGAAACTATTTAGGAAAATAAAACACCTAAATACGCCCGGCCAAGATTCGAGCCTTGACCTTCTTGTCACCACCAAACCAGATGAGACTGATGTCTTTATTAGCATAACCACTTAATAGGGTTAAAATTAATCACCTATATTGGTGATCCTATGGTCTTAGCCGTCAGGCATGCAACAAAGTGAATCACCAATAACGGATAGGTTGAGGTTCAAATCTCAGCCGGGTGCACTCCGGATGAATTTTGGTACGTGATTCATAACTGTGGTTTTCTTATCCTTTACTTTTGCTATTGCGGCTGCATTTCTTCTAAGCTAATACCCTATTCTCTTGACTAAATCAATTATTAAACTTTGTGTTAGAGAAGACCTTATCAGAGATGATATAAACTACACCATAGCTCAATATTATGGGTAGCGCATCTGACTACAGAAATAAGCCTCACAGATTCGATTCCTGGCGTGGACGAAAGATTCATAATCTGTAAAATTGTTGCGGGTGAGTCTGTTAAAGAATTTAGTTGGTTTACAATATGTCGTGCTAAGATATAATCAGTCGGTTTAGAATGTGCACGTTAAATACCCCAAATAGAGGAGGGAAAAACTTTCTCGCTTTCTTTTCAGTGACAATAAATCAAAGTAAACATTTTGAAAGTATCCCTAGTTCAATTTTTCTCTCTTGTTTACGTATCTGAACTGATATCTTGGAAAGATAGAAACTGAGAATAGGGATCCTAAAAGGAGAATAGACTACTTTCAGCACGTGTTCTTTTCTTGGACCCC
>CABFWB010008067.1:0-20262 GCA_902151455.1 Timema bartmani
AAGGCGCCACTATCATATAGTCTGATTGGCTGGTGACAGGGAGGTCCGGGTTCAAATCCCGGTTAGAGGTATTGAGGGTGATTTTTTAATAAATAGTTTTTCGCTCTCCATCCACGCAGATGTTTTATCACTAAAATTATATCTTCCCATCCGTACCCCATTAGCGTAAATAGGTCTGGGTAGTTGATAAGACTCTTAAAGATAGATTAAGTAGAACCTACTTCCGCCCATCACTCCAATGGTTGAGTGGTTAGAGAGTCTAACTACTGAACTGGAGCACCTAGGTTCGATCCCATTGGTGAACTATTCAAGTATCGGCCTACTTTGTTTATTACTAAACTATTATAAATTAAGTACCAATGTTTAAATGTTTAAGTGTTGTATCTGGGTTAAGTAAGCTTATAAATCTTGCGCTTGTATAACCTATTATCCACCAAAAAAAAATATTCCATAATTGGTCAATTTTATATTACATTCTTTAATTGAGACTAAATGAATGACTATAAACCTTTTTGTTTGATAAATACTTTCTCTTTTTTTTGCTCTGCTTCCGCCGGGATACTCGCGTAGCTACCCTAGAGAGTTAAGGCAGAGAAAGGTGAACCTTTAGTGGAAGTGCATTTGAATTTGCGGGTAAGGGAGGGATTTAAACCGTTCGGTAAAAACGTGCTTTGTACACCTGACCGTGATTCGAACCCCAAGCCCCACATCTTTGAAAACCAGATGAAACGATACTGACCCCAAAGTTTGTTTTAACCCAAGATTGTCTATTTATTTCAAAATGAGTCTTACTGTTTCGGTTTCAATGAAAAGGGTAATAGGCTAACTTCACTCTTGTCCCTTTAGGGAGAGTTCTGATGAGTCATTTTCAATCCGGAGATTTAACCGTAAACAAAATGAAAACCAAATTGAACCTAGGCTCTCAAGAGAGTTATAGTTGTATCGTCATAGGAAGGACCTCCTTGCCCTACAATTTAAAAATATTCTAAACTAAATTTTGTAAATTAATAAACAAAGATAAAGTTCCCGCAGCTGTCACTTATAACAGAAAATGTCAATTTCTATTAAAGGCCACACACTGGTGAACTTAAAGTTGTCAAAAGTGTAATACATTTGTCGAATGTGGCAGCCACGTGTCATATTGCTTGGCGTATTGAAACATAAAATAAGATTAAGTAATGTTTCTAACAACTGTCGTATATATTTATGAAGTTGAATGGTCTAAGGCATCACTCTCGCAATAGACTGGACTGCATATTATGGGGAGATGGGGGTTCGAATCTCTGTCGGGTAGTACTGACGCCGGTTTAGTGGTTTTACACTTGTTCCCCGAGCTAATTTGGGTACACTTCCACTAAATCAACCCTCCTCCTCACTGCTCTATCCAGTTATCGGCATGGCTAGTATCTGAGTCTGGTTTGGAGAGCGACTCTCCAGGGAGTAGTCCCACGGTTAATGTAAGCTGTACTTGGTTAGAGAGCGACTCTCCAGGGAGTAGTCCCACGGTTAATGTAAGTTGTACTTGGTTAGAGAGCGACTCTCCAGGGAGTAGTCCCACGGTTAATGTAAGTTGTACTTGGTTAGAGAGCGACTCTCCAGGGAGTAGTCCCACGGTTAATGTAAGTTGTACTTGGTTAGAGAGCGACTCTCCAGGGAGTAGTCCCACGGTTAATGTAAGTTGTACTTGGTTAGAGAGCGACTCTCCAGGGAGTAGTCCCACGGTTAATGTAAGTTGTACTTGGTTAGAGAGCGACTCTCCAGGGAGTAGTCCCACGGTTAATGTAAGTTGTACTTGGTTAGAGAGCGACTCTCCAGGGAGTAGTCCCACGGTTAATGTAAGTTGTACTTGGTTAGAGAGCGACTCTCCAGGGAGTAGTCCCACGGTTAATGTAAGTTGTACTTGGTTAGAGAGCGACTCTCCAGGGAGTAGTCCCACGGTTAATGTAAGTTGTACTTGGTTAGAGAGCGACTCTCCAGGGAGTAGTCCCACGGTTAATGTAAGTTGTACTTGGTTAGAGAGCGACTCTCCAGGGAGTAGTCCCACGGTTAATGTAAGTTGTACTTGGTTAGAGAGCGACTCTCCAGGGAGTAGTCCCACGGTTAATGTAAGTTGTACTTGGTTAGAGAGCGACTCTCCAGGGAGTAGTCCCACGGTTAATGTAAGTTGTACTTGGTTAGAGAGCCATACGTGGAGGGTTGGTTGTCTAGTACTAGGTGTGGATGTGTTAGGTTAAGTTGTAAGTGTGATGCTAATATAAGCCTGTGTCTCTAAAGGATAGTTAATTATTTGTAGGTTCTTGAATCGGGTCTGATGTATTAGTGGCTAAATCGCAGAGCACATGATTGCAAACACAATTACAATCCAGGTTATACTTTGTATTCCATCAAAATTACCCTCAATAGAATTTATTTATTAATAAACACCTTAGTTTGCCCTTCTTGAGCATTGTCTATCTTCCTGAGCACATTGCCTATATTATTGAGCACATTGTCTATATTACTGAACGCATTGTATATTTTCCTGAACTTTGCCTATCTCCCTGAACATTGCCCATCTCCCTGAACACATTGTATATCTTCATCTTGAAGCTAGTGCTCGTATATTGCCACTGAAACCATCCTCTAAATATCCAATGTTACAAATGAGATGTGGACCCCACCCCGTGTAAATCCTTGGTTGAGAGTGATCCTGTGTTGGTTACAGGACTACAGAAGGAAGGTTGAGAACTAGCTAGAGTGATCCTGTGTGTTGGTTACAGGACTACAGGAGGAAGGTTGAGAACTAGCTAGAGTGATCCTGTGTGTTGGTTACAGGACAATGGATACACAGGACTACAGGAGGAAGGTTGAGAGATAGCTAGAGTGATCCTGTGTGTTGGTTACAGGACAATGGATACACAGGACTACAGGATGAAGGTTGAGCGGCCGGTATACGAACAGGAGCAACTCAACAAGGCCTACGATTACAACCAGCCCATTACATCACGTGAGTAACACATTCCCATGTGACGTGTACATCACACCCTGTGTATGATGGTTCAAATGAGAGAATATATCACAGGTACACTTTTAACAAGATATGTGCATCTGCTTCGGTGTCACTTACGTAAGATACTGGAGTGCCTGTGACAGGGGGGATCGGGGTTTAGATCCCGATAGTGTGTAACAAATGTGTTTTTCATAAATTATTCTTAACGCTCCTTCAACGCAAATGCGGGAACACTCTACCCAAATTCAACCTTGCACAACCTTAACACGTTAGCGTAATTTGTACATATACGTGTAGCCCGAGCGGGTGGTAAGACGTGGTGAAATATTTGTGCTGTATATTGGTTTACCATTAACCCCCCTAGAAATTCCTAATGTGTCCGTCAGGAATGCTAACAGCCATGCTAAACTCGCTTGTGCTCATGCCTACAGTAGCGGCCGCTGTGCGCAGCACCTGCAGGTCGTGGAGGCCCGGTCGGTTCCTGTTCCAAGCGTTCCCTGTGTTACACTGGATGGGCCACTACCGCTGGAAGGAGGATTTCGTCAACGACCTCGTGGCCGGCTTCACCGTGGCCGTCATGCACATACCGCAAGGTAAGGTTCCCCTACAACCCTTGTTCCTAAAGACTTTGAGACTACAGCCCTTGTCCCTACATACCTTGTTCCTATATCCATTGTTCCTACAGCCCTGGTTTTTACAGCCCTCTCTCCTACAAACCCTCGCTCCTACAGCCCATGTTCCTACAGCCCTTACTCCTACAGTGCTCCTACAGCCCATTCCCCTACAGCCCTTGCCTCTACAAACCTCACCCCTCTCCAACATCTACTCGCTCCTACAGCCCATGTTCCTACAGCCCTTGCTCACACAGCCCATGCTCCTATAGCCCTTGTTCATACGGACCTTGATCCTACAGACCTGGCTCTTTCAACCCTTGCTCCTACAGCCCTTGCTCCTACAGCCCATTCCCCTACAGCCCTTGCCTCTACAAAACTCACCCCTCTCCAACACCTACTCCCTCCTCAACCTTTCTCCCTCCCTGCTCCACACCCTCCTAATGTCCCAGTTCATATAAGAGCCTAGTGTCCCCTGCTAACTATCAGCTGTCCCTACTGTACTAAGTATCTTGTGTTACACAGTTGTTCACACGAAGAGACCTGTGTCCACCTAACATAGCTCATGTCCCATGTCTATGTCCCAGGAATGGCGTATGCTCTACTCGGCAATGTCCCGCCTATACTCGGCATCTACATGGCCTTCTTCCCTGTACTGGTCTACTTCATATTCGGGACTTCTCGACACGTCTCCATGGGTAAGGCAGTTCCTTTTAAACAGGAGAACACAGCTTGACAGACTACTTACCCTCCTAAAACTTACCATTATATCAACATTTGAAATTAATACTGTAGTTGCACTTTCCGTACACCCTAAAAGGTAACAGGAATACCTTCAATGGTTCAGCTAAGGCAGGGATATTCGATTAATTATCCAAGCGGGCCACTCCAAATAATCATAATAGTTGGCGGCCCAGACATTTAAATCAATCTGGCAGTTATTTGGAACGTTATTAGACTATACTTTTGTAGTTAAAATGGGGGGTTGAGTGAAACGTAATTTTATATTATATATATTATTGATATAGTTCAGTGAAATTAATTTTTATAATCAAGCTTCCTTTTCTTACTACTCAAGGTGCCATTCTATAAAACTTAAAATAAGACTAATTACAAGCAAAGTACTCCGCTATTACTATAAATAACGCATGAACAATAAATCAGGCAAATATAAACTGGTGAGACATCTGCTGCTGTTGGGTGGAGGGGAGAACAGGTGTGAGTCACTCTCAGCCACCATGTCGCTGGCCACCTGCATTGTTCAAGGTCAAAAATAAGAATATGTTATAGAGCTCAGCCGTTATGTGATGTCGCTTGGAGGGAGAGATACCGGGTCTAGAGGGGGGGACGCTTGAGGGAGAGATACCAGGTCTAGAGTGGGGGACGCACGCCGCTAGAGGGTAAGCTCGCACTCCCTTGTAAGCACACAATGTTGGTGGAGGGGGAGATACAAGGTCTAGAGTGGGGGACGCACGCCGCTAGAGGGTAAGCTCGCACTCCCTTGTAAGCACACAATGTTGGTGGTGCCAAGGACCAAGTAACATTGGGCTTGCAGCTTCCCCCACCACTGATAAGAGACTGAAGATATCTCTGAACGTTCAAGGTCAGGCACCTCTACATACCGTGTGAACTATACGAGGCATCTCCAGTGATACAGTAGTTGGACTTTCAATCCGCGGGACAATCTGCGGAGCTCGGCGGGCCGTGCGTGGCCCGCGGGCCGCCATTTGAATAGCCCTGCGCTAAGGAGCTTGCTATCTTTAAGGATAAACGGAGTACATACACAATAATCTATATATATTATCTATAATTTTATATTGATAATGTGTGTATTTATATAGCCTGAACACACAGCTAAAGAAGTGTAAACCAAAGTAACACGCTTCCTTCAAAATATAAGTACAGTAATTATTTTTTAAACAAACACAAGTTCAGTTGGAAATAAAGGTTGTAATTTAATTTAACTGAAAACCACTGCTGTGATGTATGGTTCGAACTCCATGGAAATAACCTTTTAGCCTGACCAAAAACTACATTTAAACCATGATAATGTCTTTATTAGGGTAAAGCCAAAAGACGATTTACTTATCCTTACATTTTAACCATTTATAAATATGTAAACATACTCATACTATCAATATAACATTTAAAAGCTAGCCTATAAAATGTTTACAATCAAAATCTGTCCATATATAATTATTGTGTATGCGTCTTCTCCCCCCAGGAACGTTCGCTGTGATCTGTCTGATGACCGGCAAGACAGTCACTGCCCTCAGTTCACCTCAGATAGAGGATAGATTGGTGAGTGGTAACATTACCACTGAGCCACCTCTCTCGGAACTTCGAGAGTACACGCCCATACAAGTGGCCACTGCTGTCACCTTCATGGTGGGGATATACCAGGTGCGAGCTAAATACGGTGGAGACTCGTCATACAATACTCCCTCTTATAGAATGCTGGAGCAATTCCTTTTTTTTAAAAACTTATAATTTCTTGTTCCCTCTTAATGTTTGTTACTCAGCTCCCAGATCAAATACCTCCTTGAACTATAAATTCCTGTTAATGTTGCTCAGCGCCAGGGGCCACAGAGGCCAGGCCCAACAACATTGTTCCAACATTTTCTTAACATAAAAAATATTATTTTTTCTTTCTCTTTATCCTATAAAATATTTTGGGAACTAAATGAATATGAAATGGAGCACCATTTTCTACATACAGTGAATTATTTGATTCGTTATACAGTAATCGAGTCAAAATATTCATTCGTCACTTTAAATGTCACGCAAGGACTGTACCGGCTCTCTAGTAACTGAATATAGAAGCTACCATGGGCCAGCTTTGACAGGCCCTTTCAGAGGAGCCACACCCAAAGTGAGATGTCTCTCGAGGTCAATTCCCCCTACCATTCTGGTGCGATCTTTACACCAGCGAATGGGGCCAGCCTGAGCGAGCCCTTTATACGATAAATGCGGTCTACATTTTGTTTTTTCATTAATGTGTACCGGTATTGTGTTTTCGTTTGAATTAAGACCCAAGAAGTAAGATGATGCATGAAAATGGTTAATTAAAATTAATAAACTAGATTATTGATTAAAACCTACGTTTTCTTCACTAAAACTGCAAGAAAAACTTTAACTTAAACGGTTAGGAGCACATTTAAGTTTAAAACATTTGGAACCGTAAATATTACATCACAAATATATTCCGCTTTCAAAATTTCATTCCAAAAACATAATAGGTGTAAAAAGATAGGCATATATTATGCAGATAGAATGTCTAAAATACTGTGGTACATGTGAAATGGCATTGAGAGGGACGCGCCCAGTAATGTCATCACTTGGTAAGTTTAATTTAAAACCTGTATTCTCTTAATTCTTTCTATTTGTAGGATTGTTTTGTGATTTTGTAATCCAAGTGATTTTTAAAAATTAGGGAAAGTTAAAGTAATTTAATTTAATATGTTAACATGTGGCGAGGAAAAAAAATCATTACCGGTAAGCTTTGACCTGGCCCCACAAAAAATAAAGATAACGCTCCACCACTGCTAAGCTCCTAAACTAAATACCTCCTTGGACTATAAATCCCTGTTAATGTTGCTCAACTCCCAGACCACAAACTTCCTTGGACCATTAATCCCCATTAGTGTTTCTCAGTTTTCAGACCAAAGATCTTCTTGGACTATAAATATTTGTTAATGTTTCTAAGCTCCCAGATCAAATACCTCCTTGGGAGTCATGTTTCTTCTGTATTCCAATACTAACACGTCAATGTGTTCCCTTGGTTTAGCTGCTAATGTATATCCTGAGGCTGGGTATTGTGTGCACGCTTCTGTCTGAGACACTAGTTAACGGTTTCACCACTGGCGCTGCTGTTCACGTGCTCAGCTCTCAGATCAAAGATCTTTTGGGAGTGGACATCGCCAAGTACAAAGGACCCTTTAAGGTGGTATATGTAAGTAATAGTAGTTCGATTTCCCACATAGTGCAGAGCTATGATGTATAAGAATAGTATTATTGGGAATTGTTATGGAAATAATTTTATATTATTGGTAATTGCTACTTGTCAAATATAATTTCCACACCAAAGAGATGAATTTTTTTTTCATAGTAGTGTCCACTATTGACACTTATTATATTTATGACCATATTAATTTAATTTGAGGTATTCAATATTAAAATAAAATTACTCCACAGGTAGCTAGCATCCTTCCCATAATATATAGGCTAGCTACTGTCATATTATTGATTATACATTATAAGTCCTCTTCTATAATATTATGTTATTAGCATTGCTCAGGAAAAAAAATAAGATTAGGGGTGAGGATGGACTCAACTGTACATAGCCGATCAAATACATCCACCCTAAATTTGTTTTTATATTGGATATTTTGAATAAAATTATAGCAAAATAATTGATTAATTTGTAAAAATTGTGTTTGAATATATAACGCCTAGTTTTATTTTCGGGTAAAGTATGTATTTAATTTGTTTTGCTTTGCTTATTCCAGTCATTCGTAGAAACATGTTCAAAAATCACAACTGCCAACGTGGCGGCGATCATTATCTCTGCTATCACAATGGTGGTTCTGGTCATCAACAATGAATTTCTTAAGGTGAGAGAAAGAAAACAATTATGTTGGTCTGAGTGGTTTTCTAAAAGGAGCGCTTATGTTGAAATCTCTTAACTCCGAAAGGTCTAAGCCTACCTTCTTTGGTTCTACCATGCTCTATGGTGAAGCTTATAAGATACAGCCATACAAAAAATTAAATGCGCACTTACATCGTTTCATATATATGTAATGGAAGTCAAAGTTCAATAATTATATTAGTAAAACCGTTTACATACTAAGCAAAGTCCAATACCACAATAACATTATCCTCTATTTACTTCGGTAACATTTGTATTTTAAGAACTATTTTTGTCCATGCAGTTGTTGTTTTTATCAAAAGTTATTGAAATTGTAGGTTAAGAGCTTATTGAACATATAATACCGACCCAGAAATAGCATTTAACAGTAGAATTATTCATTTCCTTGGAACTTATTACGTACTATTTAATTTAACAAGGATTCGAATAAAGTGTAATACATTCCTGAAACGTAAATTCCATCGGTATTTGCCAATTAACATGACATATTTATCTGATTTAACATTTCCATTACTGCAGAAGTGACCGTAAGGCCCAGCATGTTACTTTAGTGTTACTTGGGTTGCCGATGACTGGGTGGTCAGGATTAGAATCTCAATTGTACGTACTGAGTGTTTCACCCCCACCAAATTTTCTCCCCAACGCAACTGTGGGTACATTTCCTCTAAAATCGCCTTTCCCATCCTTAATATAGTATCTCAATAGACGTATTCGTATAAACCATTAAGTCATAGCGGGAAAAACCTGCCCTTATTAAAAAAATATAATTTAGCTTATCATAGAAAAACATATATTTATAAAATAAATCTACAACATTAATATATAGGTGGTCGCGACCTAGGCTTGATTTGCTAGGACGTCATAAAATTAAATTTAATAAAGCCCTAATTAAGGTATTGGTTGTACAACATATGATAATTTGAGTCATGCTAATTTGAGTCAGACAGTCTAGTAGCCATGAAAGTCACAACTAAAAACACTAAACAATAAACAAAACATCGGCCGACAATGCTGCCACTTCAAGCATTGTTGGCTGAGTGAAATTTTGCTACTGGGCAGCTCATGTTCCCTTACGATTCGTTTCCATACCACATTCGGCATACACTCACTAGCCGTTGTCTCTGCCTACTGACAACGGTGCTACTTGATTAACTAAGATGTCTACAATCTACTACAGAAGGAATCTCCTTTCAATGTTTTATGATTATTGAAGCTGGGATTTTTTGTAGATTAGGGATCAACAGTTGGGAAATTTTAAATTTGTCTGTAAAAGACTTTGGTTAAGGACTTTAATAATAGAAAGTAATGGGGTACAGAATAAGTCTAGAATTTCCCAGCTGCAGATCTCAAATATCACAAAATTCCCAACTATCAAGCTTTAAACCAACATTGGTGGGGTGGGGCTGACGCCCCCTTAACATCTCCCCTAGCGTGATGCCCCTGAACAAGTTAATAGCCAATTTTAAATATATTGTAGTCTTGACAGAATGTAAACAACATGGATGATAGACTACATATTATTTAAATACATTAAAGATTTTATTCGTGTCTGTACAATATTACCTGAACTGAATTGTATATCCTCTAATGAAAATGTTTCTTAAGCTAAGTGTTGTAGGCCTATAATATTTCACTATTTTCAAATAATAACATCTTTATTCATCAGATACATGTTTTCGCACAAGAACATTGAAAGAAACCGTTAAATCTGTCCCCCCCACAATAAGGCAGGCGACAAACTTGGGCGTCACGCTTTGGTCATTTGCACGGGGTGTGTTTATGTCCATTCAGTATAGTATAGAGATCACTGGTTGAGAAAGGTTTTTGGTATTCGCATAAACAAGCCTGTGACTCATTTTAAATAATTCAGATTAGTTTGAATAATTTGATTTTTAGTTGTGAAAACGCTTATTAAAATTAAAGCATGATTTTTAAATTTTTAGTCATTATTAAAATCTACTTTTATTTAGATTCAAACAAAAGATGCCCGATTAAAAAAATACATATTTTATAATAGATCTATTTTCATTACGTCGATACAATACCCAGTACTTGTTGGATAAAATATTATTTAGATTTTATTTGGAAAACTTAAGATTTAAATATAAATAAGATATAAAATGCTTGAGGGAACTTTTTCCCTTTCAAAAATTCTATATGATTAGAAAAAAGGAATTAATATTTTAGACTCGTAACCGAAATAAAATAATAATTTCATGTCCCGTTTCTGAACCAATTCAAAAATATATTTGACATCTACAAATACATATTGATATTACCAATTTGAAACTAAAAAAAAATCCTTTTTGATCAAATAGTCTTCCAAATTTATCATCAAATTATTTGTTTATAGATTTGTTAATTTACATATATGTGAAGGCTAATATTTGACTTACTATATTTCTTAAATTTATATATATATATATATATATAAAGCCTAATTTAGAAAATTCTTGTTCTGTTTCCACTGGAAATGGTTGTATCCTCGAAGTCATAATGTCGGTTCCACACAGGCCTACTTGATATATTTAGTTTTCCTCTTTGACTCATTTTCCAGCCGTACGTGAGTAAAGTGTCAAAGGTTCCTGTACCTATCGAACTGCTGGTGGTAGTAGCTGGAACTCTCGTGTCGACTTACACCAAGGTCATCGCAGACTATGACATCGTGGTGGTGGGGACAATACCAACAGGGTAACTATATAGCTAGTAGCTGGCTTTGTGCATTGATCTCTATAATATAACTGGATGGACATCTGTAGCTGAAATTTTCGAGCTATCGTCTGCATACCATTGTGTAAGAGAGAAGAAAACTTTATGGTATCTCTTCCTCTTTTACACATATACAAAGCAACGTGGAATTTTGATATCGTTCATTAATTTGATTGCATTATATGAGATACATTAATATGTAATTAGTTAAATTAAACGAATGTGTTAGAAGGTTTGAAGAACATAACAAAGTTCAAAATCCGTGAGGTTTTTCTTTAAATAACTTGATGTAGGCTAATATATACTATAATTTTTTAAAGAAGCTCGTTTGAAATGCTTTATTCCGTACTAGAATCCTACCCTATAGTTGTATTTAGGTAAGATAAAAGACCGTTATAGACGGCCGTTCATCCTACCAAAATGCTAATATAATTATAAAATATTAGGATTCTGGTACGAAATAAAGCATTCCAGATCGGGTGTGTCAGAAGCCTTGCCAATCTCTAAAAAACACATCTACAACCTTTTCGTCACCCAACGCTTCATTCTCTCACACATCCAAACCCAGCATGTTTATTTAAGAGAAGAACTTTAGACTCTAGTCTTGTTCCAAAAGGACTCCCCCTATGTGATTAACTAGCAGTCTCTATTGTATTTTACCAAAACCTGAAATAAAGCTTACATACAATGTAATGTATATAAAATTTTAAAGTCTATGTTATTCTATATGTGACGTCATACAGATGACCGTTTTTAAGTTAATAGTCGATATAGTTAAATCGATCTTTTTTAAAACTATTAAATTTAATTAAGCTATTGGGCTAGGAATGAGGAAGGAAATGTACTTATATTTTTCTGTAGGGAGAATAAGAGACCCACTCTTTGTAAACTCGGTTGAAATTACCTGTCACCAGCAAACCAGACAAGACAAGCTTGACACCCTAATATGCGATAGACATGGTCACGTGACGAGCTCTATGCTAATAGCAAGATCTCTGCGTTATCCGCTTGATCCACTCGGCTTGATATGGAATAGTTTTTTTAGCCATCTATTTATTTTCTTGGTGGCAGTAAATGACTCTCAATTATTATTATTACTATTATCATTGAAGCTTTTATATTTTCTTTGTAACCGTTGTGCACTCCTTTTAACATGGAGGATAGCAGTTTCAACTCGACAGATTACCTTATGGCTATATCATAAAAGCTAGACCCTAGTGGAACCAAGTACGTAAATACAAGTTGTATTCTGACATTGATTTCAATAATATTAAGTTGTCTTTTTTTTACTTAAAGTCAATATGGTTCTCTTATTAGGTCCGTTCCTTGTGATAGCAATCATTATAATACACCGGTAATAATAATGAATAATATATCTAAACTATCATAACTAATTTACAGTTATCATACTTTATTTATCCAACAATTGAATCTATTTCGCCCTAAGACGTTTATATAAATATATTATAATATTTATTTTACCTTTTTATCATGCAAGTTTGAGTATTCATGCCAATTCTCTCTTCTGCTCTATCTGATTTTGGACAAAGGGAACTAGATCCTGATAATATAAAATATAAATACCTGATGATTTCGATACTCTGATCAATCTTTCGGTGGGGAGGCATTTAATATTTTCTAGAAACTAGCCTCAGCCTCAAAGGATCCTGGTTCGTCGATGTCTTGAGCAACCTTTGTCGTGTCCTTACAGGTTGCCGACCCCAACCCTTCCCCCTTTCTCACTCCTGGCGGACGTGGCTCTGGATAGTTTCACCATCACCATGGTGGCCTACACTGTCACCATGTCCATGGCGCTGATATTTGCGCAGAAACTCAGCTACGAAGTAGACTCCAACCAGGAGCTCCTGGCCCAGGTGCGTTGCACCTTATCTTCACAATCGACACAGGAGACTGGGATGGAGTACTAATCGTCTACATCAAGAATTACCTTTTTTATGTTTGAAGGGAGGCGGGGGATGAAGCTTTTTTAAAAAATCTGTTCATATTTGTTAAAATACGGCATCGATAACAATTAAGTTTCTCCAATAAAAATAATTACAACTAAAATATACAGTCTAATTTTCATAGGAAGAACACTTTCTGACAGCTAGAACAAGCCACTAGATCTATTTTCATGAATTAATATGTCAAGTAAAGTGATCTGCAGCTGTCGATTTTGATTATCAACACATAAATAATAATAATAATAATAATAATAATAATAATAATAATAACAGTAGTAAAATGTTATCAAATTGACTGTGGAAAAAATATTTATTTTCTAAAAGGCTCTTCCTATGAAAATTGCACTGTTCCCATATAAATACATAAAAAAAATTATTCTATGTTGCTGTAGACATTACAGATTAATGTTCACATAAAAAATTAATTTAATTGCATGTTTTGGTATTAATCTTACTATCTCTCACTTCACAAGATCATATGTACAAAAACATAGTTTTGTAATAATACATTTTAAATATTTAGATATATTTATTACATAATACAATGTGAACTTGCTGTTCAGGGCGCTGGCAACATCGTGGGCTCGTTCTTCTCGTGCATGCCATTTTCTGCCTCCCTGTCGAGGAGCCTGATCCAACAAACCGTGGGAGGGAAGACTCAGCTAGCGAGCATCGTGTCTTGCTGTATTCTGCTGTGTATCCTTCTGTGGGTGGGACCGTTCTTCGAGCCTCTCCCCAGGGTCAGTTTGAATAAAAGTATCTTCAATAGAGTTCGAGGGTGGGACCGTTCTTCGAGCCTCTCCCTAGGGTCAGTTTAAATACAGGCAGCTCTAATATCGTATGAGGGGAGGACTAAGCCTTTCCCCAGGGTCAGTTTAAATACAGGCAGCTCTAATATCGTATGAGGGGAGGACCAAGCCTTTCCCCAGGGTCAGTTTAAATACAGGCAGCTCTAATATCGTGCGAGGGTGGGACCGTTCTTCACTTATGGGCACTAGGGTAGTACCTAGAGGAGAAATACGGGATCAAATAGACGTAGATCTGACAACTTATTTAAGAGACAAACCAGTACAAGACGCTATGGCGGAACCCTCTTGAACGTCCGTACTGTTTGTCTGTAGTATATTCAAAGATATTTGTTTATTTTCTTGTCAAGTAACCTAAATGGCAATTCAAAGTTAATTATTATGTCACAAGGACACCATTATTGTCATATTTGATCAAGCACAGGAACACAAAATTGACTCTTAATTTAATCCTTAATCTAATGATCTTGGTTACCGATTGTCAAAAGATGATTTTAATGAGAATATTAATCAATAAAATGTATTTACAATAAAGTAAAATATACTTATGATTCTATTTAAAGTATTAGAAAGAATAGTTGGGTTGTTTCACGTGGGAGAAGCAAAAATAATTGAGTTTATTCCGATGCTGTGATTGACAGATTTTGCAGGAAGTAATTTCTAATTATTAAAATAAGATAAACTCGAGAAAAAAACGTGATATTTCGGGAATAGAGGGCTAAATCTCCAAGTAATCGGTGAAGTGCTCCCATAGACTTCTTGTCGCTAGTAATAAAATAAACTTGTGATTGTTGTTAGTGTGTGCTGGCGAGCATCATAGTGGTAGCGCTGAAAGGGATGCTGATGCAAGCTCTCCAGCTCCCCAAGTTCTGGCGGCTCTCGACCCTGGACGGCGTCGTATGGCTAGCGACCTTCATAACTGTCGTATTCATAGACATCGACTATGGTCTCCTGGCAGGAATAGTGCTGTCCCTCGTCTCTATATTCATCCAGGGGATGAAACCTTATACTTGTCTGCTGGGGATAGTCCCTAACACTGACCTCTACCTGGACGTTAACAGATACAAGGGGGTAAGTGGCATGGATTTGTATTGAGTAAAAGGAAGGGGGTGATATATAAGAAAGGAGGGGGGATTAATTGAAAAGATAAAGATATAAATAAGAGCACTAATTTTGCTTGAAGATAGTTTTAACTTAAATGTATATCTGTACTTATTACCTTGAACAATTACGCTATGGCACTATATTTTAATCGACACCATAGTGGAAGTAAGCAAGGTAGGCTTGCTACCTTTTATTATAAATGAGGGATGCAATAATACCAAGCTCCTAATTCAAGCTACTAAGCAAGTTAAAAAATTTAAGCGGTATTGGTTGAATATAAATGAATTAGTATTTGTGTTAGGATTAGGGTTGAGTGTGTTGAATTGTTTGTGCGGTGTCCTTCGTTTACTCTGAAAGGTATCAAGCTTACCTTTCTTAATTATATTGATGTGTAGCTTATTATAAATCGCAATAGTACAATCGTTTAGGGAAAACTCACTATCCATCGAGGGGAAGGAGTTTAGTTAGTAAATGCCCCCCTTCCCCCCAAAAAAATAATAGCAATATAATTAGTTTATGATTTTCAATCATTTCGTTTAAGTAGTTTTGAACAATGAAAACAATTTCAATAATTAAATATAAGCTCTCTGTGTTCAACCAAGTTTAATGTTGTTGTTATTTAAATACTTTATTATCTTTAAATTATAATTAATTGCATTTAACTAATTTACTTCTAGGCAAAAAAGTTTAAAAAAAATAAAAATGTGAATTTTAATGTTCTTCTTTAATTCAATTTGAGACGTTATGTTTATGTGTAACTTTTTTTTTTCAGACCCGTGAAGTTCAAAATATCAAGATCTTCCACTATTGTGGTGGTTTGAACTTTGCAACAAGAGATCACTTCAAGAGTGAACTGTTCCGTCTGATTGGTTTGAATCCTCAGAAACAATTGCTCCAGATCAAAAAAGATTTGAAAAGGAAGATTGCTTCGGAGAAGAAGTATCTTAAGGTGACCAATAATTTAATGTTTAGGTCTATTATTATCAGGAGGCACTAGGGACAATATGCCAGGTTCATTAGATTATCCCTGCACCAAGAAAGTAGAAACTCTATACAACATCTAAGAACATCTTGTAAGCATTTCCAGACACCTCTTAAAGTTCATCTAAAGATAATTAACTTTAAAATTCATTACCGTTACACCATAAAATAAAGCATTCAATATTATGGTTAAATATATTTAGTTACATATTATTATTTTGGACCATGATTATTTTTTAATATTTTATAAGTTACTCTTTATACTGGAGAAACTTTGAAAATTAACTCTCTTAAGTACAGTAGGGTTCCCATAACCGCGGGTAATACGTCCTTAGATCACAGACAAATAAGAAACAGACAATCAACCTTGCGGGGGTTTCGCTGGGCTCCTTTTACCAGCTTGAGTCCTTCAACACTGGGCTACACTAGTGTCACTGCTGAGTGATGATAGGACTAACCGCAACGATCCTAGTGTTGAAAGACTCAAGCTACCAAAAGGAGTGCAACCATTTTAACCTTGAGGTTGAGTGTCTGGGTATATTATTCGTCTGTGCCCTAGATCTACCACAGTTACGTGAAACCTCGGATAATACCGAACTATTATATAACGTGATATTCGTGTAATATATACATAAATACGGTAACGTTTAATCGTAAATTATTAACAGTAAGACAGTACCAACACTAAATAAAGTACATAATAATGTGTACTGTAAACTACAGTGTACTTACTATTTTTCATTCTTCTTGTGATGATCACATGACGGTGATATGATAGCACAATGCCTGCGATGAGGAGAAGAAGTGGGGTAATGGTTTAGGCATTGTGACTTGTAAACAATGTTTTTCTATAATTAAAGATAAATAAAATAAGGCAGCGGTAAACCGCTGATAACTGAAACCGTGGATACGAGGGCCCTATAGTACTATCTTTTTGTGTTTATAAAATTCTTTATATTTAAAACATAGGTAGTTTCGTAGGCTTTATTGTTTAATTACTATGCTTATGCTGACTAACAGCTATAACCGTATTAATCTATAAATAAATATGTTTATGCTCATGTTAAAGCTCCTATAAACACGCGATGTCGCCGTGTGTCCAAATCTTANATTAATCTGATGTTAAAAGAAATGACAATTATTTATTTTAACATCCTGTTTTCACATGTTTACAGACTGGTGTGGTCAACGTGAGCTATGTTGGTGATGAACACTTACAATTGAATAATACTGACACTTGTCCTGGAAAAAACGTAGGTTTATAACATGTCATGTCTTTGTAAGTAATGAATGATTTAATATATGTAACTCAATACTTAGTTAAATGTCGTGTAAGTTTGAGGAAATCACAACAGAGTCCGCTTCGCTTATGACTGACTTTCCTTTAATCAGTCGCATACATTTGTTGGATCTGTACTTGTAATATTGTCAGTCTGAAATAGCACACACAAGCCCAGTCGTATGTCAGGATTGTCTGAAGGAGATAGACATTGGCCATCTCTCTTTACTACTTACGTTGACTTGCGTTCAGTCAATCAGAACAAATATAGGTGTAGTATGTGTGAAACAATTTGTTATTTGGTCTAAGATAATAGTTTGTGGAAATACAAATTTAAAAATTTTGCAATTAATTTTTTTAAATAATATTAATAATAGTTATGTTTCCATCTCATAAGCTGCACCAAAGTAGTATAAATTAATTTCAGATTCTACCGTTTATAGTAAATAGAGAGTAGAGAATAAATAGTAAATTCCCGTCCATAATATGAACAGAGTTTAATTTAGGTGACTGTGTGTGCTGTGTTCCAGTCACATGATGGTGATAGCTTGAATCTAGTGGTGTGACGTGTTGCCAGAGGAATCAGCTTTTGTTTTAACTGTATCTGGGAATTGTTCTCTTCACTAAGTAGAACGCTCATTGGTCATGGGGTATAAAAGAAAATACAGTCCCACTGGAACGTCCATGACAGTATAGGTTCAAGTCACACTGATGGCGCATTTTGTGAATGTACAGTTGATTTGTTTGAAATTACACACAGCAGTTTTTTTTATATATAATTAAAAATATTAGTGCCCAACCAAATGATTTGGATGAATGACCTAAGAAACTATTAAAATAAATATAAAATTTGCTGGAAGTCTTCCTAAGAATTCCATCTAGTTCTGTATCACTGTAACAGATAAATTTTTTTTAAAAGGAGACACATTTGTTATAAATTCAACATTGGGAATTTTTAATAACTTAGTATGTAAACTTTACCTGTGTGGAAAATTGATGGCTAGTATTAGTTTTGTTGTATTTCCATAGGTGAGGTGCCTAATTCTAGACTTCTCAGCTCTGAGCTACATCGACCCTTCAGGAGTGAATATGTTGCGGATATTAGGGGAGGAGTTCAGTAAAATTGAAATCCCAGTTTACGTTTCTGGAAGTTCTTGTAAGTACATAAATAAGGTATCACAATTTCTAACGTCATTAATGATTTAATATCCAAACATACCGCTTTAGTAGGAAATTATATATTTAATGGTTTGTAGTTATAAAGGAATAATATAATGTATATTGTTATGATTTTAAAACCAATACAAGCAAATACCCTCAAACCCATAAGCATATGTTCTAAAAATTCTTTGTACATAACCAGTCCAAATTTACATAATATAGAGATGAATTCTATTATCTTTCAAACCAACTTATCCAAATTCACTTTTCGCGAATAACTATTAATCGTAAGCAAGTATACTCTTTTTACTCTGAAAGATTAGGCTAAAACTATACTTCATTTATGGCCATTAGTGAGTTAAGTTGAAAAGAGTAAAGAGTATCTACATTAAAACTCCTTGTCAGTGAATGCCAGGGGTGATAATGGCTGCCTATCCCAGCTGATACCAAATATATTATTAATATAATTGCCTTTTTGGAAATTAATAATTATTTCCTGCTTTTAGGTCCTGTGTATGAGAACTTGAAGAGATGCGGTTTGTTTGGGGAAGCTGAAAGTCAGTTCAAAATATTTCCAACAGTACACGATGCTGTGGTGTTCGCGAGAACTAAAACTACATCTAACGATCAAACGTTCAGTGTAAGACTTTGAAAAAGGTTTTTGAATAGGTGAATTGATAAAAATTGATATTATTATACAAGAAGATAGTGTGTTTTTTTTAAAGTGTGTGCGATTGACAATGTGATTTTTTAAATACAACTTTTTATTAACCGGCTTATTAGGCTGAACGGTGATCTTAGTGCACGAATAACCCAAATATAGGACAAAAGTATTTGTGAAGTGTATTCTCATGTTAGAAGAGAATAGAGAAGATTAAAAGTGATATTACATCTGTTCATGTAATCTTATTTATGATAAAAATATCCCCTGCTAGAAAGGGACATAAATTAATTAATAGAATAAAGTGAAGTTTAAAGATAAAGATGCGTCAATTTCATAAAACTATAAGGATTATAACCTGTAACCTAGTTTGTTAGTGGCCCATACTAATTCTGCCTTAGAAGAAAGTGTGGTAACTAGGAACAGTAGGGAATCGATCTTGGCAGAAAGTTAGAATATGAGTGAGTAAAAATGCGCTATCCTTTCTGTCGATCTTAAAAAAGTGTGATAAGGGGCAACTTTGTGGCTCCAACTATTTAAAGTCAAGGAAGAATTGGAGAAAGTTAAAATTCTCTTCAATTTGCATGCAAGCCCAGCTGCCATTACAAAGGCTAGCTGGCCTTTTTAATTTTAAAGCTTGCAATGATTTGAATTCTAGTCGAAGCCACTCACTCATCTAAAGAGCAATTATTAATATTGTACATATTGAATTATAATATTCATAACCGAAAATAAAAAAATTCTTAAGGTTACATCCGTGCCTCTATGTAAAACAAACTAAAACTTGACCAAAGCTTTTATACTATTGTATGAAAATATCAAAGTTACAAAAGAAAAATCTATTACTAGTAATAAGAACGGTATCTTAAAGTTTCAAAAGATATTCAAAACTACTTTCATATGCTCGTACGTCAAGTCAAGTGATCTGAAGATGTAATTTTTGATAGATAGTATTAATATCTATAAAATAACACTTATAATAAAATGCTATTATAATGAACTGAAATAGATATGTACAGTCAACTCTGGTTATAGTGAATCTCTACAGACTCGGATATTTTGTTCACTATGTCCGAAGTTCACTAAAATCTATTTTTTTCTTTTAAATCTGAAAGTACAGTAGTGGATTAGTGACAAACAAAATATGAGTTCAAATACAACCGCTCTTTATTGAAATCTATTAATTAATCTTTAAAAAATCTGTTATATGCTGCTGTTTACTGTATAATGTTTTAGTTAATATTTCTTCCAGATCCTTCTCTAGAGTCTGTGCTTTTTCCACATTTGATTCCATACTATCCATGCATTCAAAAAACTTAACTGTTTAGAAAAGTTTAGTTTTTTGAGTT
>CABFWB010008069.1:0-20241 GCA_902151455.1 Timema bartmani
AAATATTTATATGTGTTTGTAAATAATGCTGAATACAACGTGAGCAATTATCATGGTCAAACAAAAAGTCAAGATAAATTCTTTGCACATAACCCTCAAAATTAAATAATACATATGAAGAAATAACGACAAAATCTAAATAATAAAGTATATTTAATGAATTTTTTTCAGTGCACTGCATCTTACCACGTGCTCGATAAATCCACATATCTTCACTAATAAAGTAGGTTTGAGAAATATATAATTTTAAGTAAATGTATAAGAACTTGCATGATGAGAGAATTTGAAATGAATCAGAAATCACAGGTCTGGATTCCAAGACCAACATCCCTCCGCGGAGCACACTTTGGGAACCACTGCCATAGAGTGACTAAATATTAGTAAGATTCTCAAAAATTCATATTATTTTTCCTTTAACCTCTTAGATATTTTATGTACAGACATTTCGCCTACCTCTATAATTTTTGATTCAATATTCAATTTTTACCTATTTTAATTGTCTAAATTTATAAATGAATTTAATAGCAATACGATAACCATAAGTTGTGCAACCTCTTAACATTTTTTTAGCTGGTCATCTAAATTAATACGAAGTGTTGACCCTTGGGGACCCAATATCGATATTATTTATTGGCCTAAATATATAAATGAGGACTTTAATTCCTTAAAAACAAAATTATGAAATTTCAAACAGAGAGTCAAAAAATATTTTACGTAAATATAGTGCAATTTTTACTAGTGTATAGTTATTGTTTCGTTTCACATACACTGTATTACGAGCTATGAGTAAATGTCTCCGTTTTTAAACAATGGAGTGAGAAAGTCCATGCAAAGCTCCTTACAACTTATTTTTAATTATGTTACACTTTACCTGCGGAGAGTTATTAACATCCCTAATGTATCTTATTTTATTCTTTAACAATATATATATTTTTTGAAATAAAAATCTAGTGATAGAGTTCTAAAATAAACCTGCTGGGTCAATGCATCTACTACTATCACTGGCTCAACGAATGTAAGCAATTAAATGCTCACTGTTTGAAGAGATCAAATGTGGAGATTATTAAACAATCCATATCCATTTCAACCACAGGAAACAGCATTTGTGCATGCATAGTGCACTAGGTGAAAATGATAGACAATACGTAAACACGGTTAATGAATTAAGAATGGTCGTTTCTCTTTACACATGTGCTTTTAGACTCTTAATCTTAGTGGAATCTAAATTTCTTATTAACCACTTTGTTATAAAACAGAAAACGCTGTGGGTGATACGCATGTAATATTATGTTTGATACGAAGGGCTATTAGCCCTAATTTTGTCTTAAGAGATTAACTAATAAAAACAACTAAATAATATTATAATAAAATTGATTAAATAGCCAAGATACTTTATTTGTTAGTTTCGGTTAAATCCGTATCTAAATATCATATTCCTTATATTAAAAAATGACACATGGTCAGGGGAATCAAAGCCAGGAGTTTTTTCTTAGTACACAGAATTTTAAACCACTGGGATTCATCCGTACCCAGGGATATTATTTATTCATATTTTAATGCAGGTTCTGTGATGGATCTGTGGGAATCGTCAGCTACTTAAGAGTGATCAATTAATATCACGAACTAATGGTCATTTTTCAAATTTCAAAATACAATATTAGAATAGCTAACAAATAGGTTTCCCAGTACCTAAAAAAATATTAAAATGTGGTTACTAAATAAATTTATGCCGTTTTAATCATTGAAAATTTTTTATTTTTTATTTTAATCGCATACAGTATACTGAACGTGTTATGTATTACGTAATTAAAACGTTTACTTTATATTTTCATACTAATAAAACATTAAGAATGTATGAAAAATTAATAATATTTTTTATTGAATATCATATGTTAAACCACTTGTATATAACTATCGTCGTAAAGCAAAGTATTTTTAACAATCGTTCAGATATCGTCTATATTGATCGCCTTTTTTTTATTCTCTCTCGCTAAAAAGTGATGCAAACTTGAAGTAAATAAAAAACATGAAAATGTTATACGATTTATATACTGAATCTCAGATCTATTTATCGTGTGTAAACGGATATATACATAAATAAGGAGGTTTATGAATTTAATTTTTGAAAATCTAGTTTGAAAAATGGTAGTAGGAAACAAACTAACAAATTCCCCATTATTTTTCTTTGCTGGACATTATTTTCTCTAGCAGTAAATTTGTAATACAAAAATACTCTTTTTTTAAAAAAAAATCCTCCGTCTCATCCTCGTAAACCTTAAATACTAACTTCTAATGGGATGTCACCATGATAAAAAAACAACTTTCATATTACATTATTACATACTTCAACCTAGGATCGTTCTTTTTAGATTATAAAGACTATTTTGTTTTTGGTATTAATACGTTCACCTCTTTTTCAATTAATTGAGATTTGTGTTATCCAGCTTTATCTGTAAACGTTTTTATACTATTTATGTCAGCTAATTACTATCAAGAAAAAATAATTTGAATGTAAGGGGTTATTTCTTTTTAAATTTATTGATCTAAGGTAAAAATACTTTGGTATCTTTCTCAAATTAAAATATCGTAGATATTGATCTCACAAACAATATTATATTTTATTTGTAAAACAAATCCTCACAATTTTTTCACAAGAATGTGCGAACACACATGTATAGTAAGATTTTGGTAGGAAGATCATGATAATATAAATAAAAGAGGTTAGTATATTATCTGTACAAAGATGATCCCACACAGAGGAGTAATAAAATTCTATTAGAGGGCTATTAAATAATAGCTATTCTAGAAAATAATTGAGCCATTGGTTATATTGCAGCTGTCTTATAGAATGGATCAGATCTCTACCCAAAAATCCTGCATAAAAACAGAGGAGCGGCTTAACATAGTAATCTTTTATCAATGTTGACCACTAATAAATATGTTTGAATTTTTTTAAACTATACTTCCAGACAGAATCCTACCCTTTCTACTAATTAAAGTCTCAAACCATTCAGTTTCCTACCTGTAAGTTCCTCTCATATATATTTGTAATGAAGGTTATTTCAATCAAATCAGAATGCAGATCTGAATGCCGAAAAGCTTGTATTAGAATTTCTTCAATAAAGCAAAGCAAGGCCCGATTGAATTAACAGGTATCCATTATAAATCGAAAAACGTATTACAAGTTTGGAATGTTTTTTATTTTCTTTAGAAACTCTTAGGATTTCTTCCTAGAGTCTTCCCCAATATTATTATTTTTCTTCTCTTTCCGACCTCTCATGTAGTCATTTGACAGTACTTCTTACACATACATTTTCTTCTTTTGCGGGATGGAAAGTAAAAACTTACATACAAAACAGTGTTTCCTTTTCTTGTTTCACTTCACCGAAAATAACTTGAAATGGGGGGAAAAAAAGTTATAAAGAATAAGGAGAGAATCTGGTTTTTATTTGCTTTCTCCTTTTTACCTCTCTTACCCTTCTCTAAACATTATCTAAGATATTCATAGAGCTGTCAGATTAAATACACTGTGTCGAATTTTACATGCAGAGTTCCTTTGGAGAAGATGTGGATTTATTGCTGGGTAGTTGATAAAGAGGAGGAGAAAAAGGCTGGTCAAGGTCAGAGGACATCCACCATGATCTTCAACAAAACGAGTCCTTGCTAAGTTTGGTCATTTCCACTATAACGACATCCACGTGTGCATGCGTAGCGCCAATATAATTTAACTGACGTCATGTAGCATTGCCAAACACATTTCAAATTTATTTGTCCTATCTTATTGTTTATGTTTATGTTAGGTTAGTTATCCATTCTGCCAATTGGCCCTTTGGTGTAGTGACAGCATACATGTCTACCAACATATGGGTCTGGGTTTTATTCCCGGCTAGTACCATGGATATTCTTCCCGAAAGTGGAACTATAATAAAGGTCGCTAGGATCTGGTTAGTTAAGTTTAAGTTAGGTTAAGAATTTATACTTGTTACACACCCTCATATTCACTATAATCATAACCTCATCTTATTGGGGCATGGGAAGAGCTGTCACGGAAAGTGTATATACGATCAGTATATTCAGGTGTCCCCTAGACTACTCTATATAAGTATTGGCCTGTAATGTACATTGTTGAAAAACACTTGACCAAAGAGCATGTATTTAATATTATACACTATTACAGAAACGATTATAAAAGAGGAACATCTCTGTCAAAGAAGGAGCAAATCATTTAATTCCACATTTCAAAGACCTCCTTAAATAAATGGTACAATGCAACGCCTAGATTTTCCCTCTCGTTAACCTTAAAATAGAAACATTAATTAAAAATCAATGAGATTTGTGAAACGAAATAATATATATTGCTGCATAAACACTCTAGCAAAGAGCATAAATATAATAATATACACGATTACAGAAACATTGAGAAGAGAAGATCATAAACATAATAATCAATTACATATATCTAATTATTCCATTAAATAAGTAGATTTTTTATATCTCATAGACTATGGGATTTATAAAAACACATCACGGATTAAAATATTTTTAATTCAATAGTAGCCTACTACAATCTAACATTGCTACGTTATTTTGTATCTCAAATAATTGCGGAGATATGATCAGAATTGGAAATGTTTGCATATTTAAAAAATCTATTTTCTTTTTCTTTTTGCCTATCAGTAGGCCCTAAGCTATTTTTAATTTGAGCGTTGGATATCCACTTCCAAAAAAAAAAAAAAACCTTGGGGCAGCTTACGAAAACCCCAAATACTAAGTTCTAGCTCGAAAGGTAAAATGATCTCGGATCTAGTCCAAGGTACAAAGAGAAAAATGAGACAGACACACGGCATCGCGGAAGCCACTTTTTCGGTTTCAGTGGGACTTGAAACGAGATAATTTAATAAAATCTTGAGTTACATAATTTTTTTTTAGATATCCACATTACTTCTCGCTCTGAGGGGTGAAGGAAAATTAAAAAAACACGACAGTGCTGTAACATAAAAAAAAATTAAGAGAGAATATATTATGTGCTTAATAAGGTTTATTTAATCCATATATATGTGCTATAATACATTTAGATACTGTGATATGATAAGATAATGTGAAATAGAAAGCTTTTCGGAATCAACCCCAAGAGAGATAGCTCCACAAATGAGTGTATTTTGTAAGTAAATCCAAGTGAGACACACTGTACTATCACGCTTTATACTGACTTGAATCACTAATGAAAAAAAATATGTAAAAATTGGTTCACCTAAATATGTTTTATTTATAGAATCAGTTAAACAACAATTTCTTTAGTTTTTTTTAAGCGATTTGGAAATAAAAGAATATTCTCTGTAAGATATGCATACAAACATATTTATTTTATTTTTAAAATTGTGATTTATATTTAAAAATAAACTTAATGTAGCAACTAGTGCAATTCACACAATATAAACTCTATTATTTAAACTTTCATCTGCTTCAGTGGACGCAAGTTCTAAGACGTAACTCAGATTAGACCGCCAATGACAGGTAGATCGGGGTTCAAATCTCGGTATAGTGTAATGAATATTGATCTTAACAAATATTTTTTCTACCTTCCCTTAATGCAAATGCGGGTACAGTCCCACTAAATTCAACTTTTCTCATCCCTAACCCATTAGCGTAATTTGTACTTATGCGTTTGACCTATAGAGGTAATATGGTGCGGTGCTTCGAATAAAAACCTCTCCCACCCAACAAAATTTACGAATCTTTTTATGTAATTGAATTATTGTGTGTTTATTTTGAAACAATAATGTATATAAGTTAAATTCAAGGATAGAAGGAGAAGGAATCATTCTTAGTTTTGGTGTAATTTAAAATTCACTTATTGTTCTCTTTAAATTAAATAAAATAAACCACAAAAGAGTATTGCAAGTCCTGACCCTTTATTAAATCTAAATGAAAAGATACCTTTTAAAGATATAAAATGGAAAAATAGGTGGTTGACTATATAATCTTATATTATCATAATATTTTTTAAAAAATCATTAAAGTTTATGGTTAAGTAAGTTAATTGAGGGTGTATTAGGCGCTGGACGTACCTTGGGGTGTATAATCTATGTGCAATCTAAAAGTTTAGTAATATATTTAATTAATATTAAATTTCACCAAAACAAGATATCAAACAAAATAAAGATATACTCTATTTTTTTAACCACGAATCTTACTATAATGTGATATTATAATGTGTTAGGGATTAGGAATGAATAAACTAGAGGAAGTTTACACACATGGGAATGGAAGGAGAATGGAAATTAATTTAAGGAATGGGTGCCACCAAACGGGTCGAACCCCGGTATCCTCTTCTTCAGCAGTCAATTCTATTGCGAGAGTAAGTAGCACCTTAAACCATCTGGACACTGAAGTGGGCTCTGCTTTTTTTTTTTTTAAGTCAAATACTAAAATTTTACCCATATTTGTTTGTTTTTTATGCTTCATGCAACGTAATCGATAGTAAAGACAAACAGAGAGCAAAGTCAATGTTTTTATAAGACATTTTCAAATGTATGTGGGAGTCCCTTAGTATTGATTTATAACTCTAGAAATTGAATAATATATAACTAAAAAATGAAACATCTGAATAATAAGACAAATCTAGTGTATTTTTCGGTGCCCTGCATCTTACAAACCTGCCTGGGATACCCACATACACGAACTAACAAGTTAAGTATGAGTAATGTATGGAATTAAGAAAATGTACAAGCACATTGCGTAAATAGAGAATGTGAAATAAACACATACCTCAATACATCAGGCTGGAATTATAAGGAGGGACTTCTTGTTTCTTGCAAACCAAACTAGGCTACACGTGTACATAGTTGCGGGTATTTGTGCTCTTAGTTTATACATGACAATATATAATATTAGCCTAAATATAGCTATATGCCATCAAATGATTTAAACTTTATACGTTAAACAACTTTAGTTTAGTAATTTCATCCAAAATACCATTTAAATATATCACTTTAAAAGAAACGTGTTAAGAATTAAAATTAGAAGATACGTAACCTAAAAATAATGAAGTTTGCAAATTTTTATATAACGCCTAATCTATATATTTTATATTATAATATGGCAAGGCAAAAATTTACAATTTGAATATTAGCTTTATCATCTAAAGCATTATTTGTAAATATATTTTTGAATTTATAGTACATTAAACTACTTTAACATTTTTTCTAACCAGTTCTTTCAATTCATCCAACTATCACGTATGTATATTTCCATCACAGTGGAATAAATCTATTCTAATACATGCATATCTTGACATTGATTAAAAATACAATTAAAGCCTACTTAGGAGAAAAATTGAGGATTCAATCATTAAATTATTTCATTTTTCAAATTATCCAATCCTACCAGTTTTCTCCAAGGGTCCAACTAATTTTTTTTTACGATAACTCACGTAAAGTCCACGGTGTCTTCTTCTGTTGAAGTGTGTATTTCTATTCTTAGTGAAATAAGTTAAAATGTTTGATCCAACGACACTAAATATCAACATTTCCACAAAAAAAACTATGGTGGAAATAGCTAAGCATAAAATAATCATCCAAAAAGATCCTTCAAGATGAGAAATTTTCAACACTGTTGGATCGTCGTTTTCATGGCTCTTCTTAGCTAGGTTGTATTTGATAGAAACACTCCTTATGTCTGTCCACCACTTGAATATAAGTCCTGACTCTATTACTCTAGTAATGACATTGTTAAACGGCTGAAGTAATAAGCTTCCATTTCTAAAAGCCATCTTAGTATCCACTGACCTGACTACTTCATTCAATATGTTTATAAGTGGGCGACCATTACTCATGAATTCAGAATAAATTCTAAACTCTACGCCAAATTTTCCCACTACAGCCGCAAAGTTTCGTCCATATGCGACATGCTGGTGACAATTGTCAGAAGCTTCACGTCTTTCCAAAAGTTTAATAAACTTTTCTTCTCCACTGGAATTCAAAATACTTGATACGGATTCAGAAAAACATATCTTTAAATTTGAATGTAAGATACCTTCGAGTGAGGTTATTTTCGGTGAGTAGGCAGTGTTAGTTAAAACACTAATAAGAGAGGACTGGTAGGCAGTGTTGATCTCAAGACAATAGAACACCCACATTATATAGAAGGCTCGCAAAGAAGGGGTTACTGGATGCCTCACTACGGATTCGTTAATAATCGTAGACACAATGTTGAAAATACTACTTTCAAAACTAGAATAAGTTTGATGTTCCCTCATGGGGAAAGGGACAGAAGCTACTAGTATGAATCCTCTATTAGCAAGTACCCAGAAAGCTGCTATCCCAATCAAAATTGATAAAATGACGCCGAGCCACATACCTGGGGTGAAGATAATTACTAGACTTTGCCAGTTTGGAATGGGCCTTGGAGCTGGTACAATCCAGGCAGTGCTTTCTTTCAGGTAAGTTTTTGAGAACTCGACATTATTACTCTGGTTTTCTGGTATTGTAAATACTGTTGTAGTAAAGTCAGACTTTGCCTTTATCACATCAAGCACTTTATCTTTAAAAGTAGTTAGCCTATAAATAATCGTTCCATTCAATTTATTCATTAGCGTACGTAATAACCTAATTTCCAGTCCCTCCGTAAAAAAAGCGTGCATGGAAATATTCACTCCTATATATTTGTGAGCGATTTCAAAAGAAGGAACATGACCCATTATAGGTGGTAAAACAAAAGGAGCGTAGGGAAATATAGAAGCAATTATGGGACAACCTCTAAGATTCTTCAAACCCTTATCAGGGAAAAATATATTATTATGGAAATACCCACCATTTTCCTTATGCCAAGTGTTAATTATGTCGGCTCTTGTGATCTTTCTTTGGCAATCTTCTAGCAACATGTCAGGAAACCATGTGTAAACATTCCAAATATGTTTTGTGGTTTTAGTTTGATATAAATCTGTCAGTGTACACATTAGAATTATAACATTTACCATTAGAAACTTGGCTACTTGCTTGATTATGTCTAACGCCCAGTTTGCTTCTTGATATCTGTCCATCAACTGACCTGTAATTGAGACGATGATCCACCGTGATTTATAATTGGACCCACTACGCATTCTCGAGATATTCAATTGTCTTTCTATCGTTTGTAGTTGGTAATCAAGATCGCCGCTCAGAATGCTAATATGACTGGAAACCACAGTTTTTTGCCAACTTATATTATTGAACTTTAGGAATGGCCTCGACAATCTTGTGAGCAGTACAGGATAACGGTTCGAGGAATGCTGTTCGCCCAGGATGACGTTGGTCCATAAATCTGAATCTTGCAAGGATGTGTCTTCAGTAATTTTCAGTTGCAGTGTTATTGTTTGTTTGCGATCACTGTTGTTGGTCAAGTAGATGTTGTCGTGGTTGTCATTTACAAAAACCATAAGTGATTTGCTATTTACTAGGGAATGCTCCGCAATTGTTGATATGCATTTGTTCAGCTGATCAAGATCTTGGTTGATAGTAGAACAAACTTCAAAATATCCACACATGAATAAAACTAGTAGAAGCTTTATTCCTATGTTCCACGAAGTATACCTGTTGAAAATAGATTTTTGTTATTTTTCTTTTCCAAACACAATATTTTTATTATTAAATAAGAATTTTCTTTTTAACCATCTTTTCAGGAGTTTTAGATGTTCTTATACATATTCAAATGTATTAGACATGATAAATATTTTTAAAATGTATTACAAAATCTAATTAATTATTTAGATATATAAATTAACTCTATAGCATATTATAGCTATGAAAAAACTAATTTGCATCTGTTCTTTTTCAGATTAATCGCTTAGAATTTAAATCTAGGTCCGATAGCATAATTTTCTTTGTAATTTAATTATTTGATCATTTATTTTGGAAATACCTTCTAAAACTATATAAAAAATTTTTAAGGATTTAATTATCACACTCATTTCTACAAAATATATAACACTTAATTTAGCTGTCATGAAAGCCTTTCGCCATACAAGTTCATCTAATCTCTTTTTTATTTTTACTTTCTCACTATCTTACAGGTAGAAAAAGTATTTTGATCGTCAAAAATATAGAACTCAGATTTTGATTAATCTTGACATTTCATGACTCCCTGAATTCATAAAAAATATATTTTTGTATTTCCGTTTTTCTGTTTGTCTGTACCTCCGACTAGAGCCTAAACTATGTTACCGATTAAGCTAAAACTTGGTATCTAGGTTTTTCATAGGGTTAACACGTGGGGTTTCTTGAATTGGATATCTAACCCTAAAATTAAGGGTAGTTTACTGACGGATAAAAATAAAAAAAGTCGATTTTCTCAAAATCAGCTCTAACCATTTTGATTATATTTAATTTATAAACACTTATAGGTATTAAAAGCAAATAGATACCCTCAATATTTCGGCAAAATGACTTTAAGGGCTCCGGTGTGATGAGTAAATTATAATTTTTTATCATATCTCCGAGAATATTTGAGATATGAAATTACTGATCATTGAAAATATGTAGATCTATTGATAATACAAATATTTTATAAGAAACATATTTTTATAAAACAAATTACTTTAAATTTATACACAAATCTATATATTTTTTAACTTTTCAAACACTAAAGATAAAGTATTGCGACCGTAAAAAAATCTAACCTAAAATGTTGATGGATGTCAACGTCTCATGACCCCCCGAACCCTTGAAAATGGTATTTACAATGCCGTTTGTCTGTGTGTCTATTTGAACTTAAAATTAAGAGTAGTTTAATAAAGAGTGAAAGGAGCAAAAAAATCTATTTTTTCAAAATTGGTTCTAACGATTTTGATTAAATTTGTATCTAGGCGTTGATTAAGATTATAAATAAACTGGCTATTTTTATTTTCCCGTGGATATGATTTTCAGGGTACCTTACAGACGCGGAAATTTCTATATCTCCGCAACTATTTGAGATAATAAATAACTTATCATTGCAAAATTGTAGTACTATTAAAAATTAAAAACTTGTATATGAAATATATATTTTTATAAAACCAACCGTTTCTGAGATATTAGCAAATATAATAATACAATTTTGTGAGCTTTAGTTGTAGAGAGATACTACTTAAGTATTAACGCAATCATTCTCAAATGCCATAGAGTAGTTAAATATAGCCTGAGTAAGTCTCTTAAAAAGTTTATGTTATTTTTCCTTAAACCTCTTAGGAGAAATGTTTGTACAACAACGATATATCTGCTTTTTAGACTCAATTGTCAATATTTACATTTTTATTGGTCAAAATAAACAAATGAGGAATTTAATAACAATCCGATGACCTGAAGATATGCAACACCTAATAAAATGTCGAGAATTTTAACCGGAAGTCGAAATTTAATACGTAATGTTGACCCTTGTGGTTCCAATATGAATCTTTTTTATTGCTCCAAACATAAAAGTGATGACATTAATTCTTTAAAAATAAAATTATAAATTTAAAACCGAGACTTAAAAAATGTTTTACATAAGTATAGTGCAATTTATCCTTGGGTTTACTAGTATATATAATTTAGTTTCACATATATTACAAGTTTTGAGTAGATATCTCCATTTTTATACAATAGAGTGAGAAAGTCCTTACGGGGTTCCGTACCATTTATTTAACTACGATTTATTGATTTATCACCCATATTTCACTACATAAAAATACCTTAAGTTTAATAAAAAAATGTTTGCGTTGTACTACACTTCACCTGAGGAGAGTAATAAGCATCCTTATTAAATTTGATATCTTCTTTAATAATATTATGTAATGAATAACAATCCAATAACTTATTATTAAAATAAACCTCAGTCGTCCATATCTCTACTATGACTAACTCAACAAAGCTAATCATGTTAACGCTTAATGTGTGAAGAGAACCAAAGCTAACATCAATAAGCAATCAATGTCATTTCTTCTATATATCAAAGCACTTAGGTTTACATTGTCCATTAGCTCTCAATAAAAGTAGTACAGGGACACCTTTGTCTTAATAAATTGGTTCCATTCGCTTGATATATGTTCTTTTATACTCTAATCTTGATGGGATCCAGCTTGAACCACTTTGTATGAAAGCAGGAGAGGTATGAGGGTTCCTAACGTCAAAATGTGTTTCGATATGCTAATAGCCCTGGGCTAGTGGTAAGATATTGATGACACAAAACTAAATAATAAAACAACCAACATATTGGTTTACCTATAAACCTGCCTGACCAACATAAACCAAATGTTACATATTATTCATTTTAGCACCGTGTCTTATTACCCGTTAGGTTTACACGCCCAAATGTTATTAAATATACTCTATGCTCTATGAATCATTAAAAGAAAAAATGGGGTGTGGTTGTGTCATAGACACGGCCGTGTTGTTGTACGTGAATACGTTTATGTAACGGGTTATATTTTTTAAATAAAATATTTTTATTTACGGTATGTATTTAGGATAGAAGCAAGGAAACAAATAATTATTGTGTTTCAATATAACTTTATTAATTATAGGTCTGTGATACGAAAAGTACGACACAAATAGCATACAAGATACATCGAGATTTCTGGTAAAGCGTATAGGCCGACATTATATATTTTTGATAATATTTTTTTATTCTAACACCTTATTATATTCACTGTCACTAATTTAAACTAATGTTTTATATACAATCGATAGATTTTGACGACAGCTGACGATTAAAACTTAAACGAACATCGTAGCTTCTCCGAGTCAAAAGTTATACTAAATGCAAATCTCGATACGCAGTAAAATAACCTCAAAATGGCGGCGCTTCCCCCTCCACCACGCGCGATGCGTCACTGTTCTCGCTTATCGTAATGAATTCTTTGATCCTTTAGCTATCCAGTGGTATAATTTAATTTTGGATGTAGAGGAAAGATTCGAAACTACAACACCAAACTGTATCCCCCGATTTTGTTATCATTAGGTTTTTTGGTTTGCCCCCGTATGGTAGCAAATTTAAAGACGTTTTCACGTCAAAAGTATATTCTCAATTCATGTTAAAATACGCATACAATAATTATGGTGGTGAAATGGAGATAATAAATACGGGGTATTTTAAGGGGAAATTAACCTCAGTTTAGTGGGGGCAAAGTTGAAAACTATTAGGAGAAATAACCCTCAGTACGTCGGACCGAGATTTATACCCTGATGATCCCATCTCCAGCATCTAGACTAGCTATAAGAGTGACTCGTTAGATCACGTGATCATTGATACCTGTGTTACGTTTGTTAGATAACATCAATAATTTAAACGTCATAATACTAAAACATATAGTAGATAGTCAATGCTGACTGTACTAAAATCCTATTATTATAAAACGAGATTTTACAATAATGCCTAATAATAATTAAACGCTTGTTATTCCATCAAAGATTAATCATTCTTGTTATGAAATTAAATAATTTAATTTTTAACGATATCTTTCAGAAATAATTATTATTTCAGATAATTAAGTTTTCCAAAACTGTACATCCCTTTCAAACGGTTACAATTCATTATCACAAAATAAGCCCTTTTATAAAAATACAAACATATTTGCTAAATTTAGTATATAGACCTACAGTAGTAAATTATTTTGGTCAACATTTTCATTGAAAATATACATTTTGTATGTTTGACACATTAAATTAAATTATTTATTGGATACAATAATTTAATTAACTAGTTACTACCCGCCTCGGTGGCGTAGTTGGCTAACGCACCAGTCGTGTTGATCTAGACTACCGAGGACGGGGAAATCGAGGTTCGAATCTCGGTCGGGTGAACTGGGGGTTTCCTAAATGGTTTTCCACTCTCCCTCCACGCAAATTCGTGTTCACTTCCTCTAAATTCAACCTTCCCAATTCCTAATCCCCTAGTGTTATTAGTACTTAAGCTTATTACCCGAACCGATAGTAAGACGCGGTGCTAAATTAAATAAAATTAAATTTAAAAAAAACTAGTTACTAATGGTTGACGTTAAGCAACATATATGTTATGAACGTTCAGATGTTGTCAGGCATGAGAACCTATTGATACAATTTTTATTAACACGTTATAGGAAAATAGTATGAGTTAAGAAACCTTGTAGGTAATAACGGCGTATTGCAAGGTTAATAGCCTGCTTGTCAGGTATTAAGGAAAAGTATCTTTAATTTGAGAGTCACCTGTACAGAACATACCGTCCTAAAGCTTTTAAACGGGAAGGGGGGGGGGATCACTTGTCTTGTATCACGCAGACTAACGTTACTTTACAAGACAGTTAGTCTTCATGATGCATGTTTGATTAAAAAGGATTAATGGGTGTGTTTTCCTGGTCATTTGAAATAAAAAATTAAGTTAAATGTAGTAATATCAAACTCGTTACTCTGGTCTACGTCGGTCTTTTGAGCCAAGGACTCTCCCGGGTCAACTTTTGGGAATCATGTTATTTTATGAATATTTATTGACACCTTGCGTTAGCCGCAGGTATAATTATTATAATAAACAATCAGACGTGATAATTAATAGTATTTATATTATTATTATACCTTGTATAAATCAATTGATATTGTGAATTTACCCTAAATCTGTTGACGGCCACTCTCATACTAGCCGCTAAGATGCGTGACGTGTATCAAGTGAAATAATAGAAGCCAACCAATATAATAAATTATATTTTATGTATATGATGTTTCATTAATTTAACCAAAACAACGCAGCCACTATACGATCCATACAAAACTATAGATTAAAGAGTAAACATTTATTTCGTGTAATCCTCATTTCATTTGCGTGATCATTACGATCATATAGAGGCTGGCCTTGAAAGCGATTGTGTTAGCTGGTGTCCGTTTATGCGCGTAGTAAGGAATTTGGTGCACGTGACCTTGGATCTCGTTATGAACCAGAACGAACCATTTAAGACATTTCCCTAAAGTCCGTGTCTTAGCAATAGAACAAGCATGGAGTTCCCTGGAGGAACTACAAAATCTATAATTAGATAAGTTTATTAAGAAAACATTAAATCGAGGTAAACCTTAAGACCTCATCTACTAGCCCTAAAAGCATCTTAAGGATGCCGGCTACCCACAAATAAAGTCTAAAAAACACGAGCCATACATGTATCATACAGTGCTTCATAGGTTGCCAACCAAGAAAGGCCTAGCTAGATCGACCTAACTAGATCTCCAACAAAATCAAGGTCAGGGTACTTTCAAATGTAAGCAAAACAGGCCGATTAATATAGGAATTAGAAAACAGAGCTTCACTAAGCTCTACTTGAATAAATCAAACATTAACTGATTAACACTAACAGTTTGATAAGTGACACTTAATAAGTAATGCATGATAGGCTTCATTAGAACACATAGTTCCCCATTTGGAAGTTATTTAGGAGGATCCCAAACTGGGACAGCTAATTAAACTAATTAGAACATAATAGTTAAACAACACTAACTAACACTATTAGTCTCTATACGGCATTTAACAAATACAGCAAGATAGGCTTCATTATAACACATTGCACTTCATCTGTAAGTTATTTAGGAAGATCCCAAACCGGGACAACTAATTAAGCTAACTTAACCATAATAATCAATTGCGACAAACTCCTAGTGCCCAAGGTAAAGCCTAAAAATCGATTTAAATTATAAGACAATTATTACATCATCCAGAGGCGGGGTGCTAGCTCCTTCGGTCATGGGCGAGTGATGGATCCACCATCTTGTGGAGTCTTGACCAGGTGGGTGACGTGCAAATGGTCCCCCGGGCAGACGACAGAGAGTAAACCAGTTTGCAAGTCAAATATAAATTGTAGTGCATTTTCTTTATACCAGGTCACCCATATATATATGCATCAAAATTAACACATTACTAGAAAATGGAGAGGTTAAGGAATGGAAAGGTTTACCAATCCATTACAAGCCTCATAAGGAAAGGTGCCAAGTTGGAGTTGGGTGGCTACTGCACCGGTACGATGCTCTATAGTTTTAGAGGTGTAGATAGAGTTCGAATTTAATTGTTTGGGTTGGGTCAAATCAAAACGGAGTGAGTAGTGGTTTGGGCTCAGGTGACTTTGAAGAAGGGTGATAGTACAAGTCAGGCCACGTTAAGTCAACTGCAGCCAATTATTTCATTTACAATTCGCAGTATTTCTTGGTGTTGAATATGCTTGTATGTGCGGGCTAAAAGATTTTAGCCAAGCACAGTTAATTAAGTTAACTAGCTAGTTAATGATTTGATGTGCGTGATTTTAAATTCATAAATCACATGAAATAATAAACAAGAGAAATTTAAATGCAGGTCAGAAGCTAGTTAAATGTGTGCGTGAAGTGACGAGGTAGAGAACGTTCTAAATAAACTAATTACGAAGAGGTGGTGACGGAAAACGAGCCACTCATCAACTGAGGAACTAGCCACTCATCAACCTATGACCAAGCCACTCATCAATCAAGGACCGAATCACTCATCAACCTAAGACCAAGCCACCCATATATCAAGAGCCGACTTCAAGGGACAATCACCTCAGCATAGGGACAATAATTTAATTGCCAAATTGGTGAGTGGATTGAAGTTATAAGGACGATTATTTACGAGTCTTGGAACCGTAAAACCAAATACGCTAAGTAAACAAGTTATGGATTCTACTTCTCATAGCCACGTAATTGATTTAGTCCATCATAATGCTAGAGAAGGATTTGTAAATGCCTTGGAGAGAGTTACTATGCATAATATAGGTTAGAATGGCTGAATTACGAGAAAAAACAAGCGTGGAGACGGAACCAGAGCCAACCATCAGCTGGTTATGACCGTGTAATAGAGGTTAGTTTGTATGAAGGAGGGACTGCTAGTTTAGTTGAAATGGAGGAAGGAGTTTTGACGTCTCAAGGACATTCCCAAGATGCTTTGAAGAAAAATAAAGTCAAATAGACTAAACAAAATGGAAAAATTAGGAAAAAAAAAGCTTAGGGCTGAGATAGCTCAACAGGTTGAAAAATTAGAATTAATGATTACAAAACAAGACGATAGAATTGAGGAGCTCATGAAAGGTCAGGAAAAAACCTAGGGATATTAGTTCAGATAGTAACAGCCCATAGAAAACTCGAACCAGGATTGAAGGAAGTTCAAGACGAAATAAATCAAATTAGGGCAGAAATAGACCAGTTTCATCAAGTTTGGTAGAGAGTTGACAAAGAATTAGGATCACTTAAAGTGGGTCCTGATGTATTAGGAGGGACACAATACTGGCAAAAGACCGAGTGAGTTGATATAAAATCAAAACAGGAAGCTATATTTGAGACCCAGGGGCAAATTAATAAAGAGATAGCTACGTTGACCACCCGGGCTGGGACAAATGAAAATAATTACACTGAGCTAATAGGCAGAATCAAGCGACTTGAGAACAGCCATCAAAGGAACACTACCTCACCACATGACCCATTGCTGTCATCAAATAAAACTGATGACGTCACCAGGTTATGGGGGATATAGCCATGTACAAGGTGAGGCGCCCTTAGATCTGATTAAGGCACGATTACCTAAGTTTAATGGTTGTAAATCAAACTTGTCTGCAGTCCAATACATCGCCAGGATTGACCGGGTAATAAGTTCTATTGACAGCGAACACTTGAAAATAAAACTACTAAATGTTGTATTGAGAGTCAGCACGTTGGCCTGAAAGCTATGAATGGAAGTGAGCAAGCTATCCAAAGGCAGGGAAATCCTTCCTGGAAAAATAGTGGTCGACGCACCAACAAGACATGTTCCTCCAAAGGATCTCTAATGGGACATACGACTCACGTCATGAAACAATGGTAGATTATATACAGCGCCTAAAGAACCAATCTGACTATTTAGAAGAGACAATAAGAGAAAAAAGGTTTGTAGCCCACCTGATACAACACTTCGACTGGAAGACGCAATATATATTGATAGTGGAAGGGTTATCAAATCTTGCGGAGTAACTCCAAGTCACAGAGTGGTTGGTCTTACGAAATGGCCAGGAGAGAGTACAGCGTAGTCCATTGTGGGAGAGGGTGCCACAATATGCTCTACAAGGTCAAGGGTCACCGAGATTAATCCCATAACAGCAGCCCAACAGGTACGGGGAAGAGCGGACTGTCTCACATCAACAAAACGTCAACAACTTTGTTAAACCTGTAAATTGGAGGAATGACAGGAGGTGGAACCAAGAAACGTCACCTGAAGGGTTGAGAACACAACCAAGGCGAATTGATTTGCATCAACACACCCCATCACTATGTCCAAATAGATCCCAAATGGTCCACAATAAGCTCGCAAGCTAACCATTACGTGGAAAAAGGACACAATAGTTAACTAATGAATGAAATAATGTGCGAAAAATCACAGTTGAAATACACGCAGCAAGCGATCTTAACGCAATCTAAGAGTGTCCCAGTGACACCGAGTCCCTAGAAGAATCCGGTAAACAACAAGGAAATCTAAAAAAACTATTGAGGTCATCACATCACAGCCCGAATGAGAGTAGTTGTGAAATAGACAATGCTAGTAACCATTCAGAGATAAGGAGTTTAATTCAATTTTATTTAATGATCCCAAACCGGACCTATATTAATAATAACTAAAGAAACTGTTAGTAGACTGTCATACCCCGGAGATAAGAGGTAGCATTGGCTGAGAAACTGATAACTTTCTTGTGACAGTGGGTCAAACCCCGACTTAAAAATACTTGCTCTTCCTGTAAACGGAGTCAGCTTATTATCTGCGAATGGTGTCAGAAACCTTAAGTCTCAACAACAGGTGATGTTACGAGCGCAATGTCAAAATGTGTTTTTGAAAATAGTATTTTTGGTAGTAGCCAATTTAAATATTGATGACATAATTGGATCTGATTTTCTGGGAGTGATGAGTGGCATCGTTGATTTTATATCTCAAGAAAAGTCAAATGTGTGTTGGGGTATAATTATATTGAAATACCCTTTACTTGAAAGGTCCACAGATATATAGGGTTGGCAAGGCTTTTAACACGGCCAACAGCACGGAGAAGGTGAACTTGGCCCTACACGAGCTAGAATGAAAGGAGAGGAAGAAGATTCAAGTTAAAGGGCGAAGAATTAAAATGGGAAATAAGATCTCGTCATTTCTCTCCCGGGAACTATCAGATTATTTCCATGGTATTCTGGATCGTGTTTTATCACATGCATTTTATTTGATATCCAATGTTCAAGGAATTAATTGGAACTTACAAAGCAATTCACTTAAAAAAGGTATTTTCTAAATGCAAAATCTTGTGCGATTGGAGTGAAGTGAATCGAGTGAGTTTTGTGAGAACTACAAATCCCAATCCATTACAAAAGATTTTTAATTTTGTTTTTGTAGTAATTTAAATTATATAAAAAATATATTTATGTTTAGAAAAAGAATACCTTGGGAATATATCAAGAAATAGTTTTGTTAATAGACCAAAAGGATCGAAGCAAGAAGTAGTATTGCGGTGGGTTGATTATTTACCAAATAAGGAAATGATAAAGCCGGAGTATTTAAACTCTGAACTATTAGTATGTGAGATGGGAAGGCTTAACCCCATCCACACTCCATAAAGACTTATGCCTGTGAAATGGTGGTGATTTGGAGGTACAATCAAATGAACAAGTTTTAATGAGACAAATCATGCAAGAGACGAAAAAAGCTTTGATTTGAATTGCTGTATGGATTTTTTTAAATGTTTTTATGTAATTATGTGGTTGAATTACTTGTATATAAATGAAAGAATTGCAGTGAAAAAAAGTAATTTTAGTTATTATTTAAAGGTTAATTCATAATTATCATTTATGTTGTGTAAAGTTTAAAATTGAATATGTTGTAAGATTTTAAATTGATGAAATTGTAAGATAATTTTAGCTATTATTCCTATTAATGTGTTTCAGAAGAGAAATTAAGGGTGCTATAAAAATGAATGTGTATACCTCGCTGAATTTCACTTTGTGAATTCCACTCGAATACAAAGAGTGTTGTTGATACATTTTTTATTAACAGGTTATAAGAGATAAGATGGGTTAAGTGACCTTTTAGGGTGTGACGGGGTTGTTGCAAGCTCACTAACCTGTTAGTCAAGTAGTAATTGTTAACTACAGACCTTAATTTGAACGTTGTCAGAATATTTGAAATAGAAAATAAGTTACTTCAAGTAAAATGTGTAATGATATGGAATTATACATCTAAATAATTTATTATTCACATCTATATTCAAAATTACAATATTATAAATACGAG
>CABFWB010008070.1:0-20235 GCA_902151455.1 Timema bartmani
AAAGTGAAATCTTATCAGTGTTGGCCGCAAAAAAATATGTTTGAATTTTTTCTAGTGTTCTTCCAACCAAAATCAGGGTAGTTCATGTCACGTGTGCACTTATATGTGCTCTAAATTTTATTGCTGGGCCTTATTACACACATATATAGGAGTGCTAAAAAAATTGGTCACATGGCCAAAATCATGGTCGTTTGGCCACCATATTTCTTAATTTTTGGCCTACTGTGTCTCCTTACCCATTGATCCGATTTTAATATAGTATATCTCATCTTACTCCTTTTTTAAAGATAAATGAATATTGATCTTCTACTTTTTTGATGAAGCTAGTAGTTTTTGAACAAAAACACAAAAAAAAATGGTGTTAACCTTCAGTGTAGGTTATCTCCGTACTCATTGATCCTATTTTAATGCTTTAAGCTCTTTTTACTCATTTTTATATGGTAAATGAACTTTGTTCATCCACTTTTTTTGCTAAATCTGGTAGTTATTGAGATATTTTAGAGTATCTTTATTGTTTATCTGCAAATTAATTTAGAGTATGCCCATTTCATTTTCATGTTTTGTAATGTTGCAGATAATCGAATGAAGTTGTAGGTAAGCAAATGAGTGATACAGTGGAGGTACTTAGCCCGAAGAAGATGCGCAGGGATGAAAAGGACATTAATCCGTGTGTTTTATATAAAAAAGAGAAGTGGAAGATAATGTTGCATTCATGTGAAAATGGCATAAGGAATATTCAAAGTGCATCATAGCAAATAGGGGATTGGTTATTGGGTTATTACAAAGTATTGAGGATAAAAGAAGCATAAAATATCACATGAGTTGCTACAGGCCTTACAAATATATGGGCAAATGAGCTGAAGAGGAACAAGAAAGTTACGCTGAAGAATCGAGCTTTGAAGAGAGTGGTGCTAGCAAACAACAACAGTGCCAAAGAAGTAGAACGCAATCTAGCGAGCCTCAATTGAAAACATGTCTAGTGTGTAACCAAGCTAAACTTAAATGAGACTCCAAACTGTACCTTATTTTGGGATGAATTCCGTGCAGAAAAACTACTCAAGTCCTCTCATTTTTATCTTGATAGTGTTTTTCAAAGAACTTATAAGCTGTAAGATGTAAACAGCATGTTTTCCACAGACATTCAGTATCATAAAAATGGCTTAAATAAGTATGTCTTGAATTATCAAAGGGATAGCGAAAAATATGCCGGTGATGAAAATGCTTATTCAAAGCCAGTCAAAGGAAGTAAGAAAGTTATAGAAGATTTTTTTGGCTCTAACTCAGTTTGAATTTAGAAGAAATTCAATTCCATACCTATGCAATGAATTCAATGAAAAAAATTTGCCAAATGATTGGCATACAGCAACTCGCAAATTTAAAAGCTTACCTAGAGAGGATCTTGGTGATGGTATTAGTTTTACTTATGCAAAGGATCCTCGTGTATCACAGATGGTATTTTTCAAGCGAATAACTGCAACTAATCTTGCAGAGGAAATACGTGATGCTGATTCTATCAAGAAATTTGCTAACACCTTACGCAATCACATTCAATGTTATGATTTTGGTTTAGAAAATACAGACAGTAATAAAACAAATTTATGTCAATCTTTTACAGAAATAAAGAAAAATTTACCCAAGTCCTGGTCAAAATTCTGCTCCAAAATATTTACCTCATAGCAGAATCCTGAGCAAGTACAGCTAAAATGCCATTACATTTTTCAAATGATATTTTATCTGATATATAATGGCTCTAAGAATACACCTCTCCATGTTTAATTGGCGCAAGCAATTCATGAAATAACTCGATCCATGTTGATAATCCAGAGAGTGAATCGTCTTGGCATGAGTATGAGCTATGATGCGCTGGAGGGACATAACCTCTGCTTGCCTCAAGAATTTTGAGTTACTCAGGCAGAAAAGTTGTACCTACAGCACTAAGAGAATAAATCGACAAAGATTTTATAGTTGCGCAGAAACCTCATCCTATATTGCCAGCATCATCAGCGGGATATGGTGTGGACTTTTTGCAGATACCGCACAATTTTAGAGAATGACTCTGATAAATTTGATATCCCACTCTGGAGTGCATTGAATAGTATGCTATCAAATGTGAGAATAGTAGATAGAAAGGTTGGAGAATTGAAAGACGAGGATAAATAAGGAGGTGTGTAGAGGAAGTAGAACTGAAACACACCTCACACACTCAACTCACATTCAACACACACTAAACTCACACTAAACTCACAATAAACTCACACTAAACTCACACTGAGCTCGCACTAAACTCGCACTAAACTCGCACTAGACTCGCACTCAACTCGCACTCAACTCACATTAAACTCGCACTCAACTCGCACTAAACTCACACTCAACTCGCACTAGACTCGCACTCAACTCGCACTCAACTCACACTAAACTCGCACTAAACTCGCACTCAACTCGCACTCAACTCGCACTCAACTCGCACTAAACTAGCACTAAACTCGCACTAAACTCGCACTCAACTCGCACTCAACTCGCACTAAACTAGCACTAAACTCACACTCAACTCACACTCAACTCGCACTCAACTCACACTAAACTCACACTCAACTCGCACTAAACTCACACTAAACTCGCACTAGACTCGCACTCAACTCGCACTCAACTCACACTAAACTCGCACTAAACTAGCACTAAACTCGCACTCAACTCACACTCAACTCGCACTCACACTCCACTCAACTCACACTCACACTCACACTCACACTCACACTCCACTCACACTCACACTCACACTCCACTCAACTCTACTCCACTCAACTCAACTCAACACAACTCAACTCAACTTCAATCAACTCCACTCCACTCCACTCCACTCCACTCACACTCCACTCACACTCCCCTCACTTCTGCAAACCTGTTGCGTTTCCATCAATATCACCACAGAAATATACGGCACTTTCAAGAATTGGTGCCTACCTCTAGATCAATCCATCTTCACATAAAAAGAAGTTACTTTCAGTGCTACAAATAGATTCACGATTTATGCATCTTATAAGCTCAATCCATTAGAGTTTGGTTACACGGAGGAGGGAATCTTAATCCCACAAGTAATAGATATTCATTGGAGCCTGCAGATTTCTCTAAGCCCTGTAATTGCCAACAGTGCTTTAGAGAAAATATGTGTCCCTGTCAAAGATTGGAAATGATATTCTGCAACTTTCGTAATTGCAAAAACAGTGATTTGGACCCGTGCAAAAACCCTTATAAATAATTCTAATCATATGCTAATTTGAGATAATTATTACCTTCAATATTCCATCAACTGTTTTAAAATAATTTTCAAGCTAATATTTATTTGTCTTTATGAGAAAAACACAATACTGTGCTTGTTTTAAATATTTTTTAAGTACGATACTTATATAGCATTTTTACCTGGTTTCTACCATTCTAAAGCAAAAATAATTGTACAAAATGGTGTTTTCTGTGTTTGTAAATAATCTAGACGTATAATAAATGAGCACGTTGCTTTATTTATTATAAAATTGAATTTAAGTTCCCGGCGTTGCCCAGGAGAAATATTATAGGGTAAAAAGCTTAAAAAGGTGTAAAACAGATTAAAAAGGTGTAAAAAGTTCAAAGAAGGCAATTTTTAGTCAAGTGTAAGTAAAATAGGTAAAAAGTGGAAATGGGCATGAAGGGTATTGTTTAAGGAGAAATAGGTTAAAAGACATAAAATGTGCCAAAAAGGGTAAAAAAAAAAGGTTGTAATTAAATCAAACCAAAACTATTTTAACATGTTCTTACCGGACTTACTCCGCAATGTTCAAGGCGTTACTCGCTCACTGTTGATGACCGGGATATTGGGGTTCGAATACCAGTCGGGTGTACTGAGAGTGATATTCCTAGATGAGGAGGTTGGGGCACAAAAAATATACTCCTCATTTATTGAAAGAATATGTTTGAAGTCATTTCTGGTAACTTCTTAAACTACGAGATGTTTTTAAATTCAGTCAAGACCTTGAGGTTAGATGATATTAACAAATATTTTATTTAATTTTTTGTATATATATTTCAGGACTTTATAGATGTTTAGGGTAGGGAATATATCTCATCTAAATCCATGAGGCTATAATGTTTTTGGCCCAACCACCTCAAATGGTTTTCTACTCTTCCTACACGCAAATGTGAGTTCACGTCCACTAAATTCAACCTTTCTCATACCGAATACATTAGTTTAATTAGTGCATGTGTGTATAGCCCGAACGGGTAGTAAGACGTGGTGCTAAAACCAAAGTATCGTTAAAATGCACCAATGTTAGCAAGGAGAAGAGACACAATTACAAATAATATATGGAAAGCCCACCCTCAGTTAACCCTAGCAAGATTCTAGCCTTGACCCTTGCCACAGGTAATTCAGTGTAGTGAAAGGCTAATGCCCTAAACCATGAGTCCTCAAATGAAAAATAATCTATAGTTATAAAGCTTAGATTAATACTGTTAGACAAGTGCACAAAGGCGTCAACCTCATCTTTAATGATTCTCCAGTTATTGGAAGGTCTGGGTAAGAATCCCGGCTGGGTGCGCTGAAACGATTTTTCCCCAAATAATGGTTATACTCACTCGATCTCTACTCAAACTCACACTTCCTATAAATTATACAGTCTCTATCCCTACACCATTAGTGTAGACACACAAAGAGCCCGAACACATAATAATAGTCTATTCATAGTAGCTTTGCATTTTCCTACATTTTCCTAACAGTAGAAAATTGCTAAAAAACAGTTACATAGCTGTCCACTTTACAATTGGGTTTTGTGTAGCTTTAAAAAGTTATTTAAATGGACTTCAGTTGTCAACCTGAGAGAATACAATCATTTATAAGGCCGATGGATACAAAAACTGTAAATAAAAAAACTTTCTTGTCTCTATTGCTACGGCTGGCCTGCTGATTACGAGGTAGATCAGGATTCCAATCCCGGTCGGCTCTACTGAGGTTTGTTTTTTCTAAAAGGTTTTTCACTCTCCTTCTACGCAAATGCAGGTATATTACCTCTAAAATACTTCCTTCCTCATCCCTAGCTCATTAGAGCATTAATCATGTATGCGTATAACCTGAACGGGTAATAAGACGTGGCGATACTTTTTTTTAATATTAAATTTTTCAATTGATAGCAAAAGAACAAAGTTATCTTGAACCTACAATATTGTTAGACGCAGAGCACAAAATAAAAATTGTAGCCTGACCCGTAACGGTGTTCATGCCGTTTAGTCTGGTTTGCCTCCAACGGGGAAGTTGGAGTACAAATTCCGTTTATGTTTATGTTATTTTTATAACTTTGGTTTACCACTCTCCCTCCACGCAATTTCTGGTATATTTACTTTGAGTTCTACTTTTTTTTATCCCTACTTTTAGGGTAGTTGAATGTGGATAGTCTGATAAGGCACAGGAAATAAATAATTGTATGAGACCTGAAACCAAATCATTTTTGATCATTGAAATTACAAATAAATGCTTGAATCGATTTTGATAAACGAATAATTATTTTAAATGTTAAGGGTAGAGGATTTTGGACAAAACAGTAGCCTCCAAGGAAAACCCAATTTTTCCAGCTTTTCTTCTGTGTGAGCAGTTTCTCATCTGTAGAGTCAAACTTTGTTTACATTACCATGAAAACCCTGATTTGTGTAATATTGTACATCGATAAATAAAATATTTAAAATCATAGCAAACCAATTCTCACCTAAGTGATGTGGTGCAACAAATAACTATAAAAATGGGAGTGGTGTTATTATAAGGTTTCCATTCTGGAGTTAAGAGAAAATATATGCGTTTTGTTTAAAGTTAAACACCAAACGCTCAAAATCCATTGAAAGTTGATATCATTGGACGAGTACACCTTTTATAAAATCATATAAAGCTTCATTCTATGGAACTTTTCCCAGTTAAAAGTTTTTAATATATTTCAGGACGATAGGCTACTGTCATCGCAGCAACGATCACCTAGTTTATATTTAATGTGCAGTTATATAAGATTCGTTAAGATTATAGGACTAGTTAAAGGCCCTATTCTCTACCTACATTCCTGTCGTTGTTACCCTCCAATAGTTAAGGCTGTACGATAGTCGTCTCACTAACGTAATTTGATTGCTCCAACGACAATCTTTACTGTTACGACACAGTTTAGTGACCGAAAGTGACCAGCAAAGCGTTAACAATGTGCTCGCTTGTACTTCTAAATAACGGTGATGGTAGGTGGGGGGGGGAGATGAGGGGCTGGGGTGGTTATTGACTTGACTTCACGATTACTGCACCCCTTTGTATGATGGGGCTGATAATGGGCTCGCACCGTTTAGGCTGGCAATTCTACAAGAAATGTAGAGTTTAAAGGAAGAACATTCGTATAATTACATTGGTGTGCTACCCGCTTCAACGACCGAATGGTCTAAGGCGTTACTCTCGTGTTAGAATGGCCTGCTGATGAAGGGGAGATCGGGATTTGATTCCCAGTTGGGTTTATTTAGAGTGTTATTTTTTTATAAGTTAAGGGTACAGAGGGAAAAGGTGTGAGGTCAAATTTCAACTTAAAATTGAGTAATTGCTTCCCTTTTTAAGAGACCATCATAGATTTTTCTAATGCACTTATATGGTTAAAAGATGTATCCGTTATTTTTAATTAATTTAAAATAAAAAGTATTTGCTGAGAACCTTATGAGTTTTTAGTTATAAAACGTGTTGTCCTGAAAAATGCATATAATGTGACATTCCTCCTCTTTCCCTTTACCCTTAAAATGTTTTCCCACCCTCCTTCCACGCAAATTCACGTAAAATACTTATAAATGATTCTTTACTCATAGCTATTCCATTAGAGTGATTAAGATGTATGTGTATAACTTAGACAGATAGTGAGACGCGGTGATAAAAATATATATTTAGGTGATTCATGCTTATTTCCCAAACAAAGCACCGTCATTGGTGGTCACACGGTCTTAGAGCGTCACTCTTGTAATTAATGGTGATGGGAGGGTTGAAGTTTGAATCAAGGTCAGGTGCAACGAGGTAATTTTTAGAGTGAGGCACTTCAAGTAAATAACAAAAGTGACTTCTACAGATCACATTACCTGACGTATGAATACGTGAAAGTAGATATACTGTAGTAACTTTCCTAACTGTCAAAATTTAATTTTACTTTGCCAGCCACACCTGTAATCGAACCCAGGGTTCCATATTCTTGCAGATGGCCAACATAGCTACTACGTCTCAACACATCTGTAATATACTTAATTGGCTATTTCAAAGAGTTGGTTGTTCTAAACGCTCCTGAGAACGGCCGAGGACTGCTTACTCCTGTTAAAAACAATCACGCACTTCCTTCTCAACAGTTCCATAAAATAAAAGAGCGTAAAGCAAAGTGAGTTGACCATTAAGAAGGTTGTAAAAACACCCTTTCGGATTTCTCAGCTAGCTAAAACACAGGACGCCAATTTCCAACTTTTATTTATTTTTATCTTGTTTCTCCTTCTTTTCAAAATTGCCAGAAGACGTAATATAAAATGTAAGAGGGAGGGAGGGAGGAGGATGTGTTGATGCATTTGTTCGAGAAAACGGAGGAGAATGGAATCGTCCCAGTGTAAACATACACCGTCAAAACTCCTCTTTTTGTGCTAGGCGTACAACCATTCCAGGCTATACGCGTACCTGCCTAGAAAGGTGAGGTTTAAAATAAATGTACCTCTATTTGCGTGGTGTGAAGAGTGTAAAACAACTAGGGGAAAATCCCTCTCAATCCACCTGGTCGATATTTGGAGCCCGATATTCCTGTCACTGGCAAACCAGACTAGTTAATGTCCATACCCTGGCCTACGTACTCCCAAATGAAGATCACACTAACACAGAATAGAGTCAACACCTAGGCCTATATCGTCACAGGATAGAGTATGTATTTATGTTTGTTTTTTATTAGCACTCTAAACAGGGCCGTATAAAAGAACGAAGCGGAGTGGGCCAGCACAGTAGGGTGAGACTAATTAAAAATAAATTATGATTATATATTCTATTAACTTATTCAATAGACACTATTAAAATAAACTACCCGCTTCGCTGGCCGCGTGGTCTAACGTGCTAATCTCGTGTTGGGACTAGACTGCTGAAGATGAGGAGATCGGGGTTCGATCCCAGTCGGGTTCATTGAGGGTAGTTTTTCCTAAATTGTATACATTCTCCCTCCCCGTAATGCGGGTGCACCTCCTCTAAATTAAGCCTTCATAATCCCTAGCCAATTATTATAATTAGTACATAGGTGTATAACCCGAACAGGTAGAAAGACGCGGTGCTAAAAAAAAATTATCCTAACTTTCGATAAAATTAATTTATTTGAAATAATATCGCAACCTATTAATTAACTCAAAATACATAAAAAAATAAATGGTACGGCATACCGCACAGACTTTCTCTCTCTTTCTATAAACTCGTAAGATTTCTGAACGGAATAATGTACATTGTATCATCACCACTCCACATAAGAACACGCATAAANAATTAAATTAACATTTCCAAAAAATTATAAAGGATACTAACAATAATATTATTTGAATAAAGGTTTTTCCTTTTTTTATAAAGTGACTTTAATGGTGCAGTAGAGGAGTCCCTATCACACTACTGTGGCATAATGTGACCACTCACACTAGTGTTACACTCCAATGTTGCCAAATCATGTTATTAAAATCACGTCAGAAGTGATTAAAATTAAATACTTTTCTGCTTTATTTTAACTAAATAAATCTATATTTTCTAATGATCAATGTTTAGAGAAAATTTAAGCTTAAGCTACTTTAAAATTGTTGTCCATCTAGACATAAAATATAATGACCTGCCAAAATGTCTGACATAAGCTACGTATTTTTGAAATTTTTTATTTTAAATACTTCGATACAATAAATAAAAATAATTCCTTATTATCATGTAATACTCTTAGAGCCCACCTAAAAAGAGTAGTAGAGCCACTTAAACAAAACAAAATTTCCATCTAGTACTTTAATTAATTTAAAATAAAGAAAACAATATAAAAACACTCAAATAAATGATATTTTTCCCTGTAGTAAACAGGTATAGTGTGATTCAAAAAAATATAGATTTCCCGCTACCTGAATATTTTAACCACCAGATCTCAGATTCCCTCAGAGAAAAGCGCTAAATAAGGCTAAGTTTACAACGCATCTCTCCTGCAAAGACTTCACTCACACTAAAGTAACACTATGGGCCAGTTTCATAGTCAGATTTAGTACGCCTCAAGTGCGGCGTTATACTAAATACAAGACGTCACCTACCTGAAAGTCACCTACCTGAAATTGAATGGAATGGGCCAGTTTCATATGCGAAACTGGCCCATTCCATTTAGGTCTAGGTAGGTGTCATCCTGTATTTAGTATCGACTCGCACTTTAGGCGTACTAAATCTGGCTATGAAACTGGCCCTAAGGCTCATTTTCATAGCCAGATTGAGTATGCCTCAAGTGTAGCGCTATACTAAATACAAGATCACACCTACCTAAACTAGAGTGGAATGGGTCAGTTCCATATGTAAAACTGGCCCCTTCCATTCTAGTTTAGGTAGGTGTGATCTTGTATTTAGTATAGCGCTGCACTTGAGATGTTCTAAGTCTGACAATGAAACTGGCCCTAAGACTCCACTCACCGTCTTGCATAGCGACCTAAGAATAGTGTCGACTTTATCTAGCGGGTATGGGATGAGATGTGTGACATAAGAGAAAATGAACCCGCATTAGCGCGGAGAGAGCGGATTGCTAAGTTACAGAGATTATTCGTGGAAAATCACCCATTATAACACCAAGACGAGACTCGAACCTTAGCCTCTTCATCACCGGTGATCATGAAGCGTTATGTTTCATGACTCCCTGGTATTAAAGAGTCTGTTTGATGGGTTAAACACTCTTATCTAAGAGGTAGATTTGTTAATCTATGAGGCTGATATGTAGTATAACGAGATATATTATAAATATTTAGTTTTACACTTCTCATATGAATGTCTTGTACTAAATCTCAGCCCCAAACATTTATTACTTTATCTTATTAATAGTATTCGAAAAGAATAAATTAGCAAGTTTTACCCCTTATAACTCGTGAAATGTGATTATTAGAAATCATTGAATCAATATTGTGCAGTAAATTTTTATTGTCGATTGACTTACTGGTGTTAAAAATATTCACATACTTATATTTCTGATGGAAAATCAGCTCAGACGTTTCAAAAACAATAAACCAATCTTCAATTCACTTTAAATATCCCGCCATGACCAAAACAACTAATGACTGCAATTGTTTGTGGAAGGCTAGACGGAGTCAGTCCCCTATAACATTCACCCTTAATCAGACAATTTGCCTAAAACGTTGTTTAAAATTATCTACTTTTCAATTTTCACGTGTATATTTTTAATATAGGCAACTCAAAACGCAAGACTGATTATGACATAGTTTGTATCTTTCAACTTTATTTTTGAGTAAAAGATATTTTGACATAACAAACTAAAATGAAATATTGTGAGATAGCTGGACTTTTGCAACCCATTTAGATATTAAAAAGGCGGGCCCTTTGAAGTAATTTTATAGTAGGGCCTATATATACGTATGTATATATATATATTTTATTTCACTGTAAATGTTCGGAGACTAGTACATCTTAAAATTTACTGGTGAATCCTAAAATGGTGGTAGGCTAAAAGTCCAAAATATCATATAAAATATCTACATTTAGAGCTTTCACCAGGTCTCGTTGGTAAATTCTAGCATTTACTGACATTTCTTGGTAAAATTAATTATATTTTCACGCTTTAAATCGATTATGAGTAATTTTTTGACATTTATATTGAATAATGTCGAGGTTTTGACAGTTAAATTTCCTATTTTTATTGTTATGTGGATATTTGAAGTGGTCCTTCTACCTGAATTCAAAATTTAAATTTTCTTCCACACCAAGAATTAAATTTTATTATAATGTATGAAATTTATTCACGAGTACTCAAACATAAGATTTGTCATCATAGCCTACATTTGTCAGACTTACAAGCTAAAGTAGACTTAAAAAGAACTTAGTTCACTCTTTACTTGAGTGGTGTGAAAATCCACATTCCATGTAGGGTACTTCAACTAGTAGAAAATAGTTCTGTGTGTGAGGGTAGCTTCTTGCTTCTAAAGCAGATATTGATGTTTGACGAGATGTATGAGTATATTTTCTAAAATGGTTTTTCAGGCATAGAGTTGTATTTTATTATCAATTTGTAAAGGGCTTGCTTAAAATATTCATGTTCATTCTTTCCGAGCATCTTTAAAATAAATGGTCATATTTTTAGCGTTTTTAATATCAATTTAGATTATAAAAATCCAGTTGGTGTTTATCAATACTAGCCGCAAAAATATTATATTTGTGTTTACTACAAATTCCTTCATATCAGATTTATATTATTGATATTTTACCAAGCATGCACCAACCAGTTTCTTAATAAAAATCCCCCGGAAAAACGAGTCACTTTATAACGGTGTTAATGTTGATAGGGTTAAGGTGGAAAGAATGGACAATTTCCCTTCCCATTTTACCTTTCTCAGAACAGTTTTCTCCCCCCCTTACCTCTCCTCTTCCTTCCTCCTTGTATTAGAGTTCCCTCTAAGAGTTGTAGTGTGTTGAAGTCTCTTCTAGAAGCGCACGCTGATTCCCCATAAATCGGGGAACCCCTAGTTTTCTTCCCCCTCCATCCTCCCCACTTCCAGCCCTCTTACGTCCCTTTTTTCGCTCACATGATTTAGATATCACTAAGGCTATCAATTTCCATTAGTTTAAGCCTACGAAGTGTAATGAAGTGGGGAATACGATGAACAGCGAAGCGCTGCGGCGGTGTTGGGAACTTTTAGCCGAGGGATTTTGGAAACGGCAGTGGATGTATACTGGCGGAAGATAGAAGGAGAGACGGAGAAACGGGAAGAAAACGTCCAGGAAAGAGAGAGAGAGAGAGAGCAAGGGTTGAAGAATATAGCTGTGGTGTAAAGAGAAGAGTCGCCACACAAACACACACACACAAAAAAAAAGTAAAAGATTAGGTGAAAAGTTTTTCCATTTTGAGGATTTTATTTACCAATAGCCAGAGAAGCTCTACTTTTTTCCTAAATCTATTTATTAGAGTTCATTTTCCCGTGATTGGATTAATTTGGAAGTAGTATAGTCTATGTCCTAGAATTATTTTTAATTAAAAAGGTTATTAAAATAATAGACTAATTATAATCTTGACCACGCATATCTAGCCATTTCCACTTCAACATACAGGACAACATATTATATCTGAAAGAGACTGAAGTGACGTCACGAAGGTCCCCTAAATCATGTGCACAATGTGACGTCATTAAATAAAAACTGTTTTGAAATGGCTATTTCACTGGTCCTGTTTTCTGTATATTTGATGACTGGTCTGGTAGTACAGTCTAATTTACATAGTAAGAACCTTATCTGACATTTAGAGACGCTCTTGGTTTTGGAGACGCTCTTGGTTTTGGAGACGCTCTTGGTTTTGGAGACGCTCTTGGTTTTGGAGACGCTACTTGGTTTTTGAGACGCTCTTGGTTTTGGAGACGCTCTTGGTTTTGGTTGATATTATCAATACCTGTAAAACAACACTAGTAATAAGTAAAATGGAATATATTTTTTATTTTTATCACTGCATATTACTACCCATTTGGGTTATACGCTTATGTAATAATTACGCTAATAATTTCAGGGATTAGAGAGGTTATATTTAGAGGAAGTGTACCCGCATTTTCGTGTAGGTATGGTGAAGAACCATTTGGAAAAACCTTTATCAATACACTCAACTGAGATTTGATCCTCGATCTCCCCGTCATCGGCAGTCTAGTCCACTACGAGAGTAGCACGTTAGACCACGTAGTCAACGAATAGGGTAAAATGGAATCTTAGATACCCGTAAAAAGAATTAATATGTTTTATAAATCCTTCTTCCCATAAATATCCTAATATAGTGTGTATTTTGTTAAAAACTTTACTATAACCACTTTTAAAAACGTGTAAGCGGTTTTAGACAATTGTTGTCTTAAACATATAAAAAATTCCATCTGTTTATGAATGGTTCAATTTTTATGTTAAACGTGTATCCACAGGTTATGTTAAAGAATCATTATATGTATAATAACTAACATATCCAATTAAGTGAAAATATCGGTTACTCGGAGCTATCCACAATCACAATCAATGCCATAAATAGCTCAGAATCGCTTAATATTTCACCAGCTACCCCAACTAGACTCAAAACAACAGCTTGGCAATGATGGCCCTGGATATAAGACGAATCAGGAAGGCACGCAAAGCGAGAGAGCCCAGGTTCGATTCCCTAAACAGCTTTAAACCTTTTAATTTATTCAATTTCAATTTGAATTATGAATCTTAGCACAGCCACTTAGCACAGTCATTTAAAATAATTTAGAATAAACCATAGCCTACACAAGCATTGGGACCCCACCAAATACCCATTACGACCTAAATGTGCTCATGATCTCTAAGTTAAAAACATATATATATAAAGTATGATTTCATTCGTGTCCGAGAAGTTGTGCTGGATGAATGAAAGAAATACTAGAATAAGACATGAGATTCTGGATATTAGAGCTAAGGTGGATCAGAACATGAGATTCTGGATCTTGGAGCTAGGGTGGATCAGAACATGAGAGTCTGGATCTTGGAGCTAGGGTGGATCAGAACATGAGATTATGGATCTTGGAGCTAGGGTTAGATAGGACATTAGAGTCTATATCCTTGTGATAGGGTGAATTAGCACATGATATCCGGGATTGTTATATTAATATAAATCCCACACTAACAGAAATAGTGTCCTGGCTGTCTAGGGTAAGGTGTTGGACTTCTTGCTGGGGATCCGGGGTTCAATTCTCGTTCCCGGCACAGATTTATCTGATTGTCAAACCCTTCCTCCAGCTCTGACAAGACGTGTATTAATCACAACTTGTGAATGTGTGGAATGCCTCCATCGTGGTTCAGATTCCACGTTAAACTGTAGGTCCGCCATTTCATCTCACAATCATCCTACCAATACCCATCAGCGTAAATGCGTACAACCCAAACGGGTAGTTAGACGCGGTGCTAATAGTAATAATAATATCAACAGAAATATGTTTAAATGTTTGAATTATAAACAAATTCGTTAAATAACAAAAAGAACACGCACACACGTCTATTTTAAGAAAAGAGTTTGAAATAATATACCAGTTTAAAGGAGATATTGTATATTTAACAAAAATTGTGTTGTTTTTAACTTTTTTTATATCCAAATGGGTTATGTCATGCACTTTTTAAGCGAATTACTTTATCAGTAGGGTTATAAAAAGTTAGATTAATTTAAATACACGGTTAAAACCAATCAATGAGACCTCCTCACGTGGGAAATTCATATCTTATTAAAAAGTATTAATTAATTTTTATTATTGCTTATGATCAAACCACTGTTTCCAGGACATTTAGTTTGTCTATTGAATCAATCAACATAAAGACTTGTTTTATTTTGTTGTTTTTTAACACAAATGTAGAAGACTTTCAAAGTAGAGTATCTTATGGGTAGCTAATGCTAGAAACAGGGTGGATTACTATGGGGAACACAACTTATATGACAGCACTAATAAATAATTATATATATTTTAATATAGTCATAGGCCAAGATGAATAGGTCTACTCTGTGCCTGTCAAAATTGAGATTAATAATAAGGTTATAGATGTAATGAGGGTTTATGAGTTCTAGTTTCCCTACGAATATTTCATATATTTTTAGTACCGAATTTACTACAAGTCAACCACTATCCTGTGTACAGACAACCATCTAGTTAATTATTAGCTAAACAAGTAAGCATCATTAAAACTTACGCCTGATTTGGTAGTAGTGCAGGTATTAACTATCATAATTTTGAACGCATTCACAGAAGTAGTGTTTCATTAGTAAAATGAACAGTGATTTACCTGTTTCTTAAATAATGATAAAATGTAATAACTTTATATATAAAAGTAATTTGAGGTAAATGGTTTTAATTTAATGTAGTATAAATATAAATAAATGATTAAAACACATTTCAGATTGGTTCAAACTATCCAATAAACTTTGAATTCAGCAAACACAGACCATCTCATGAAAGTAATTTTATTTTTGTTTGTAAAATTAATTAGTCCCGAGACAAGCTTCATTGGCCGAATGGTCCTGTTAGACTGTCCTGCTGATGACAGAGAGATTGGGGTTAAAATCCCGGTAGGGTGATTTTAATAAACTGTTTCCCACTTTCCTTCCACGCAAATGTGGGTATACTACGTATGAAATACTTCCGTCTTCATCCCTACCCCATTAGATTGAATTACTATATATATGGATAGCCTGAAGATAAAGTAAGTAAGATGCTGTATAAAAAAAACTAGGATAAAAAAAATGACAATATGAGCTCGAGATACATATTTTATATTTCGATTGTTATTTGTTACAGTTGATATCATTATTTCAAATAATGTTTATCCACTTGTTCAAGTAAATAAATATCACCACTGTGTATAGGGCATCAGCGATACGACTATAAACACGAGCCCGAAAGTCCACCCTTTTTTTAGTTGATTGTGAAGAAACTAGTAACAGATGATTGGCAGAAGCTTTTATCTCGTCAAGAGTCAAACCCCTGACTCGTTGACATGTTTACCCTTTAGCCGGGTTTGAAACAATCTCTAAGTATTTATCAAGAAGGTGTGGCTCATTTCTGAATGCCACATGACTGAGGGGTGGGGAAAATCGATTCAAAAAGAGTAGTAAGTAGTCTTTGCTTGTAAAGCTGTATCTAACAGCACCCTTCTCCTTTTCACCCCTAACAGACATACCCACCCCTTCAGAAGGTGATCAATAAACTGGTATGCCGGAGGGATGGAGGGAAATGACTGGGTGTTTTCACTGAAAGGACCTTTGTTGTTTTACTCCAGGCTCTTGGCCATTCTCGTGGCTTAGTGGTTAGGTAGACTGACTAATAGTCTAAGGGTGCCAAGTCTGATCCCAAGTGGTTCAAATATATTATCTTCCCCACCGAGATGTATCCAACATGGTTTAGTTCGTAGCTTTAACAAACACAATCCCACAAACTCTCTCAGATTGTGTATTATAGCTGGGAAGAAACTTTTCAAAAATAGGTTTTTAGTAAACTACCCTAAAGTAAGTTTTCCTCATAAAAATAAACATAATAATCTGATTAATCACAATGGTCATTATTTATGTATATATTCCAGTCAAAATCCGATTCCAGGACAAACTAGTTCGGCCTAGGCCGAATTAATACATCCTACTGCTTTTAGGATAAACCGTTTAGCCTGATGTTTTGGCAGCACTAGTTTTCATTCTTCTTAACCCATACGATGAATCGAACTTGGACAGGTTTCATCAATCACAGTTCGCGCGCAAATGTTGTCAGATAACCTAACCTAACCTAACCTAAGCATGTTTGGCCTAGTGAAATTGTAGGCTATACTAATGTGTCCTATGAGCTAGGCCAAAATTTCAGGATTAACGAATTTAGACTAGGCTAAACTAGTACATCCTGAGACTCTTAGGATATATCAATTCGGCTTAGTCCGATATAGTTTGCACTGGAATCGGGTTTTGACGGTAACATATACATTTTAAACGAAACTCTTAAAATAATTTTATAAATTTCAAACTTTCAAAAATATTTTATTTGTAAACTAACCTTAAAGTTATTTTTAATTTGTAAAATTAAAACGGTATTCTTATTTATCATGTACAACTATTCCCGGATATATATTTTAAACTCAATCTTCAAGGTCAATTCCAAAAAAAAATATTTTTTTAAAGAATTTTCATAACTTAACTAACCTTAAAATAATTTATTTTAGAAAAATAATCGTATGAGATTATTTAATCATGTAAAACAGTTCACCGATACCAATTATTGAAATATACGAGCAGGGTGTATACAGAACTGCTCTTGATTATTTGTCCCTTGCCTAAAAAGGTCCCAAGATATTGTGCACGGACTATACCTAGTGACACGTATTCATCTCCTCCCACGCCTCTACATCGAGGAAGTTGTTTTACCTACTCTGACAATAATCATACGAGACTAAGCAAATCTACCTTCTAGCATGCTCTTCAAGTCCACAAACAATTATTACAAAATGTAGTCATAACCGCCTGCTATATTGAAGGTAGACTTCACTGTGTTACTGTACTGTAACGTAGTTTATCTAAGTACAAACGCAATCATCCCACTTCGTAGCGATGACTCGTTTTCTGTCTCTCTCTCTCTCTCTCTCTGTAGCGCCTGCTAAGCTTGAGGTAGACTTCACTATGTTACTTAACTGTAAAGCAGTGTATCTAGGTGGTAAGCAGTCATTCCATTTTCACAAATATTATGAGATTACAGCAATAAGATAAAGCACCTGCTATGTTTGAAGTAGACTTAACCGTGCTACTGAACTGTAAGGCGGTTTATCTAGATCGGTGTTTCTCAACTTATGGTCCGCGGTGGCCTATCAAGTGGTTCGCAGGATCCCAGAAACTTTCGTAATGAAAATTAATGTTGTTCACATCTTATACAAAAATTTGAAATGCAAATATTAAAGTTACATAGAAAAGGAAGGCTGTACCAACCTTAAATCAACAAATTTGAACAATTATGTGTACAGAATTATGAGTTGCATAGTGTTGAAAACAATCAAAACGCTTTGTCTTAGGGGCCTACTACTTCGGTTAAATTATTTGATATTTTTGTTCAGCATTTCATTCAATAAATAATTTTTTGTACATTATTTATAGTAGTAAAATGGAATTGCCTGGAAATATTTGGTTCCTACATATATTTTAAACATCCACCTCACCCAACTCCCTGGGCCGTGGTGACCCCCCCAGTGAGCTTCCATTTGGTAGTCTTTCATCAGCAAAACTTTTAAAAAACTTGTCTGAATGGTAGCAGCCACTTTATCATAATAATGCAATTATTGTTCAGTCAGACGACAATATAGCTCTGCTACCGGCTCTGTGGATGTTTGGGGTTCAAATATCGCAACATTCTAGGGACGAGGTGCTTGGATCCCACTATTATTAATGAAAGTTATGTTGGACAATTTAGATGTTAAGTGGCATCAGGTCATATTCACCCGATATTTTAAGGTCACACATTAAAGAGGTATCACAGAAGATATTACAGGGTTTAAATGAATATATATTACAAATTTATAGGATATGTAGTGGGTCCAAAGTAGACGAACTTTTAATAAGAAACTCGTGTCTATAAACGCATCGTTTGCGCGTTGCAGACTGGAACTGTTTGGACAAAAACAAATGATAACGCGTTGAATTTGCCACGTCATGATCACGTTAGGTGACTCGACCAATATAACGACCATTGTAAACGTAAAATTTTAGCTAAAACTCCCTAATATCTCTTAACGTTCAGTCGCAGTGGATCATGGATGGGTATACTTTTATCGATTACGTATAAATGTAGGCCAAGAGCGTTAAAATGGTAGGCCTGCTTGCCAGCTTTAGGCAGACCATATTCCAAATCATCCAGCTCCATTTCATAAAGGATTTGCAAATGTTTTCAAATGATTGTGGGCAACATGAACTTTCACAGTAAATAGGATAAATTCCGGGTCTTAAAGGAACCACTGTACTGCAGGATTTGAATAAGAAGTGCTTCATATGGTTGTACATAACCCACCTATTGGGAGCCAAACCATTGGACTTAAAATGGGAGTTAATCGTATGAGCGTTTGGCAGGTTATAAATGAACTCCACTCCTACCATCCATGGAGAATTCCAGCAATGACTCCAGCCAATATTCCACGGTGAGTTAACTTTTCTCTTCGCAGGTTGGTGCAACGTTGCTTGCTGCAAGTTAAATTTCCACGATTTGTTCTTTTTATCGATGAAGCTTTATTCACCAGGGAGGGCATTTTGAATTCCCAAAACACCCATTTTGGGACGAAGAAAACCCTCACGCTACTCGTTCCACTATATTCCAACATGTGGGCTGGTATTATCGACGGTCATGTAATTGGTCCATGCAATCCTCCACCCCACATCACAGGCCTCGTTTATTTGAATTCCTGCTAGATATATTGCCAGAGTTGTTGGAAGACGTACAGTCAGGAATTTATCAACAAATATTGTTCCAACAAGACATTGTGCCACCACACATTTCCCCCTCGCTATCCGAGACTCCATCAACCAAGTATTGGTCGAGGTGTTGGGTGGGGTCAGTAGAATTACCTCCATGCTCCCCGGACTTAGCTCCACTAGACATTTTCCTATTGGGCAACATGAAAAGCCTGGTTTACGAAGCCCCTTTTGAAACTGAGGAAGATCTGCTAGCACGCATTCTCGCACCAGGGGAAGAAATTCAAATGAGTCCTGACATTTTTGAAAGAGTGTTCCAGAAAATGCTTCGCAGGTGCAATGCAGTTGTTAGACATCATTTTGAGCAATTTTTTGTAGACATTTTCTTTGGCATTGCTAAACATTTTTGTATGTAATGTACGAAAATGTATTATTTATGATAATTATCCCTATTACTGATCATGCTAACAGTTTCAGCCTGAAACACGCAAGTGTTACGTTTCCGGACACGATTGACATATTAAAAGTGGGTCTGCTTTGGACCCTCCTACGTAACCTAGAAATTTGTAAGCTGTACTCAATTACAACTTATATATAAGAATATAATATATTTGTGGCGTTGAGTGTAACACGGGATGGTGAAGGCGTTTGAAGTAGTAAAAACATATCTTCTTCCAGTACAAACAACATTTTCTGCACAGAAATGAGAATGGCAACTCTTTATAAGAGCTATCCTTGTCGTAAGGACACCCAGAACTCTGTACACTTGGTAGCGTCAGAACAAGCCGTCATGATGTAGCTATATTTCAGAGTATAGTTTGCATTAATTAACTACTGGCATTAATAAATTGAACCAATAGATTTAGATCTAAAAATTAAATCAATCTGGCATAACGGTCTTATGTCCTATAAAATTGGGTAAAATAAAACTTTCCAAGTATAAAAAGAACAGCAGCATTAATAAAGTAAAATATTTAATTTGATCACTATTATGTACCGTGGAGAGACTAGCTCTGCTCCGTCTACAAATATTACTCACCCCAGCCAACGGACGTGCTGCAATTTCGTATTA
>CABFWB010008071.1:7442-20230 GCA_902151455.1 Timema bartmani
CCCCTGGCAGTGATGGTCTCATCAACCCCCTCCCCTGGCAGTGATGGTCTCATCAATCCCCACCCCTGGCAGTGACGGTCTCATCAACCCCCTACCCTGGCAGTGATGGTTTCATCCACCCCCCACACCCCGCAGTGATGACCTCATCAACCCCCTCCCCTGACAGTGATGGTCTCATCAATCCCCACCCCTGGCAGTGATGGTTTCATCAACTCTCACCCCTGGCAGTGATGGTTTCATCAACTCTCACCCCTGGCAGTGATGGTCTCATCAACCCCCTCCCCTGGCAGTGATGGTCTCATCAATCCCCACCCCTGGCAGTGACGGTCTCATCAACCCCCTACCCTGGCAGTGATGGTTTCATCCACCCCCCACACCCCGCAGTGATGACATCATCAATCCCCACCAGGCGCGGATTCAGGGGGGGGGTCAAAGGGTCAGTTGACCCCCCTGTGAAAGTTATAAAATTAGTACAAAAAAACAAAATGAAAGTCCTAATTTTAGAAAGAAAATACAACACAGATAAGTTATACAATTTTTTTATATTTTTACGCACAGACACCTCTTAAACCGGGTCCACACTTGCGTTATTCGTTCACGTTTATTCAAGTGTGGAAAAAATATTCGTTTTCATGTACGAATATTTGTCATGTATAGCGAGTAGCGAACATTGTTCCGCATAGAGATAGTAGACTATCACACATCAAAGACTAATAATCGCCTGAGAGCATTTCATCCAAGAATACAGAATTTAGATTATGTGTGGACAGCAGGAGCGGTGGAACTGTGGGGGACTCTGACCCCCTGGAAATAATTTTCCCCTCCCTGGAATAAATCCCCCCTAGATATATTTCAAATCCTCTGATATTATCGAATATGAAGCTGAAAGATGGCCTTAAATCAAACTCCAAATAACTTCTAGATGCATTCTATTGTCAAAAATTTGCCGGAAAATATCGCTTCAAATAACTTCTAGACTAAAGGCATATATCTACCTGGCGGAAAATGTCAGGGGACGAAAGCTCTAAATAGCTTCCAAGTTCATCCAAATTTCAAAAAATACCAAAGGGAAAACAACTCCAAATAGCTTCTAGATGCATGTAATTGTGAAGAATTTTCAGGCGAGGACCACCCCAAATAGACTAGTTTCTGAAATAATTCAATTTTCAAAATTTTTTCGGTGAAAGACCACTTCAAAGACTATCTTCAAGAGGTATCTAATTATCTAATAAATTAAGGGGAAGATCACTCTAAATAGCTTTGAGGGGCATTCAAATTTCAAAAATGTCTAGGTGAGGAACATTTTAAATGGTTTATAAAAGAATCTAATTAAAAAACATCAAGGCGAAGACTACTCGTAACTTCTAGATTTAATCATTTTTCAAAAAATTGCTGAAGGAGGGCCACTCCAAATAATTTTTAAAAACTATCTGATTTTAAAAAAATTAGAGAGGATGACCACGGTTTAAAAAAAAATACATAAGATCAAATATGAATGATAAACTATTAAATGGCTTTAAACAGAAATCTAACATTGTAAGTAATTATGTTATTTACAACTATGACCCCCCTATGAAAATGATCTGGATCCGCCCCTGATCCCCACCCCTGGCAGTGATGACCTCATCAACCCCCTCCCTTGACAGTAATGGTCTCATCAACTCTCACCCCTGGCAGTGATGGTCCCATCAACCCCCTCCCCTGACAGTGATAGTCTCATCAACCCCCTCCCCTGACAGTGATGGTCCCATCAATCCCCTCCCCTGACAGTGATGGTCCCATCAATCCCTCACCAGTCTTGTTGCCGACGGCCTTGTCCGTCTTCTCCTCTTGTTGCTGTTGGTCCCAGATCTTCCAGCGCCTGACCTGCTCCTCCCTCATCCTACAGAACAAGGTCTGTTTCTGTCCCTCATCCAGCTCGGACAGGATCTCGGGGTCCACCCACATGTCCTGAAGGATCTGCTGTAACATCCTCACGTCCTGCTGACACAAGATAACAACGGCTTGAGATACTCTTTTAATTCAAAAGTAATTCCTATATAAAAACACAGAATTTTGCTTCCGGAAGTTTACTTTAGTTTTACTTGAATTTTACTTTCAAAATCGTACCTTAGTTGAAGCCTATTTATAAGGATCTACAGCCATTTTTTGGAGTTTATAAACTTTTCAGGCACTTAGCCAAGATGGAAAGGAAAAGGGAGGATGGGGGTGGCCTTGGGTTCCGGAACACCTCCTTCTAAATATCTACAAATACTTGGAACTATAACTGAAATGCAAAGTTACAAGACATTTAATTTAAAAATAAACATATGCTATTTTTTAGTCATAAGTGATATTATCTATTTATTATTGTTGTAATCTATGTTACCAACAACATAAGCAGTGGTGAGTCACACAATCGGTCGAACTACAAGGTATATATAGTGTGGTCGGCTGTAGCCGGATATTTTCGTGGCAGGGGGAAACTGGGCCACTGCATCCATTTTAAACTAAAATAAAGATTTCCATTCAATTCTAAAGTTTTTCATTACATTTTAACCGAAAGTTCCAGTGAGTAAGTCTGAGAAAGCCAAAAATGTCAAGATGTTAGATTAAATAAATGTAAAACCATCTCGATTGTTGTTTCTTGGTGTGGAATAGTGAATAGTGACTGTTACTAGCTTTGCAATCAGGGGCGGCTTAAGGGCCGGGCAAGACGGGCGGCTGCCCGGGGCGCCAGCTCGAGGGGGGAGGGGGGGGCGCCAAACAGAGCACCAATCTAGCCTAACCTAGCCAAGCTAACCTAATTTTGCCTGGGCGCTATAGTGAAGTTGTTAAGCATTACAGTCTTCCCTTTTTGATCCCGAAATGAAATTTGATATATTCGTATAGTTTTTTTTATGGTGAATAAAACACGTTATTGTGCCACTATTAAAAAGTTCTTTTACATCAATCATCTTGAAAACATTGTCAACTCAAAACTTTTTTTGTAATTAACTCGTTTATCATATCAAAATGTAGAGAGAAAATGGTCTACAAAACAAGTTCTTATAGTTTTCTTTGTAATCCTAACTGTTTTCGTAAAATCTCTTAGTGAGTCTTTGGGGTGCGATTACCATTTGTGAAGTTTCCCTTCAAATTATTTTATTATTCTTTTCTTTCAGATTACGTTAGGTTTGGAGATTATTTTATTATTTTTCACACACACAATATAGCGGTCATTTAGGGCGCGTCAAAAAGCAATCCCACCCGGGCGTAAAATTTAACTCGGGCTGCCCCTGTTTGCAATCTACACAAGTAGCCAGTGGAGGATCATTATACAAACTTAAATGCAATAAAACCTCCCATATCCGGCCCTTTGATATCCGAAACGGCAAACAGCATTTTTGTTTATGTATTTTATTCAGCAGCTAGCTGCCAAATAAAGGTTTTACGTCGGTAAAGCCTTTATTCGTTAAGTTGTAAAAATCTTATAAAAAAAAAGTCAAGAGAAAAGTTCAAGACTTTTTTTAAGAAGAAGTGATACATTTAGCTTTGTTGTATATTTAACTTTGTTATAATGAATAACCATTTATTTAAATACTACGTATATAAATAAGTTCTTATACAAGAGATACTTTCCTGTAACTATGTAATTTATAAAAAAAACCTTCTAACTGTTCAAAGGGGTATTCATTTCATAACCGAAAACTCGACATCCGAAACGGGTTCAGCCCCCTTTATTTCGGTTATTAGAGGTTTTATTGTATACCAAAAATATAATCCCAGCTAATGTCTTTCAATTTAGAAGAATTTTTTCTCATGTCAGCAGAAAATAGATGAAATGGCCTTGGGATTAAATATACTAATAATAAAAATATAAATAGTTCACCTCTCCACTTCAGCTTAAGCTGAAATATACCTTCAGTGGAATACATGAATGTATAGCGTGATTTTGGTATGAAAAATATTCTGGAAGGCCCTTTAGCCTAGCAATATATTTGTATACCATCTCCATATTTGCTCAGAGCAGTCATATTTAAAACCCCCGGACGCTTGTAACCTGCCAGTCCACTCCTGTTGCGTGAAACAAACGGCATGGACTTCCACCCTTCTCATTCCGGAAATTAAATCTTTGATACGTGCCTGATAATGGTGTTTAGTTTTACCTCTCGAGTGCTCGGATCAAACTACCCACAATCCCACGTGGGAGAGCGAACGCCTAACGACGCGATGCGGAGAGACGCCGTGAAACACCTCACTATAAACTCCATGAAAATGCGTCTCTCCAAGACGTGTTTTATTTGCATATTTTACGAGGCCATAAAATTAATATTCGTGAGAGTTTATCTATCAATAAATCACGGTTGATTGGCTTTCTTAGGTTAGTAAAAATACGATTAGTTTTTTTAAAAACACTAATTATACTTTTAAGCTTGTAGCCCAATGGTCTGAGAGCCGAATACGTCTAAAGAATTGATTCGAAAACAGATGGTGCCAAAATGAATTTACTAGGTTAGGGTGTTTACTAGTTAGTTTACATACACCAAGTCTTTCCCCCCCAGAGATGAGGTAGGGGATGAGAAATGTAAAATATGAGAGGAAATGTGCCTGCACTTTCGGGAAGGCCTGTAGGGAGACTGGCAAACCACTTATAAAACAAACTAATCCAACCCCAACTTCTCCGTCACAGGAGAAACAGACAGGACGAGAATGAGACCTTTTTCTGCATACCCCATCGGTACTGACCACTAATGTATTATGTTTATGTTTTAGTTTGAGCTAGTTTGTAAGCCATGTAGATATATCCGGAATATACCTTGTTTGTCCTGACAGGTTTATTATAAAGAGCTGTGAAAACAAAAGATAAAAGACGCCGCGTCACCGGCCTGAACATGAGCACAATAGTGAAACAATGAGGCGGACCACCCAAGCTGATGACAGTCGGGAAGTGATGTCATCCACTACGTCTCTTCCCAGCTCTACAACATGGTTATAATTATGAATAATATTATAGCACTCGCATTGTTTACAAACAAATATTGGCTGCCATTGCCGGGCGGCAAGTGCTAGTTTACATTTGACACGTCTATATTATAGCTGTTTGTCACATGTTTTGAACTTTAATTAAAATTATTTGCGGTCATTAACGGCCTGGGGGCTTGTCGCTGCGTGACCTATAGAGCGAAAATAAAACCAATCGCTAATAGTGTGAAACGGAACACTAGTTAATGCCAGTAGTTTTGCAGGTTTTGGAACAAAACACCTTTTGTGCCAAAATAAATTAAATATAGCTTCAGAAAACGGGCACTGCGTAATTTGGACATTTGTATTTACATTAAAAAAACTGTTCAAATGCTATTTTGCCTTGACAAACATAAAATGAACTTTTCAAATTATTATGCGTTGAAAATTAAACCATCGTATATCTACTAGGGGTGTGCGAAGCTTCGACTTGGCTTCAAAACTAGTATCAGTTGTGAGTTGCAACTTCGCTTCGAAAGAAATTCCTGCTTCGACAATAATTAAGAGGCTTTGCCAATAAAAATATCTACATCTAAAATAGTAAATTTACGATCGATTATTATCAATCTGAGCATTTATATACACCATAAATCAATATTAATATGGAAAAAACTGTAGTAAATGAATTTTAAGTTGTGATATCAACTTTAGTCATCAGAATAAAACGAAAGATTACAAACTATTGTGCAATGAAACATTTTTTCAAGTATTTTCAGTGCATTAAGTCGTATAAATTAGCACGGCATATTTAAAAACAACTAACAAAAAATATTCGAACCTTGATTTGGCTTGGAAAGGATGTAAAAACCCACTTTAACTTTAATTTAAAAATTGAATTAATCCAAACAAACTGAATACTAATAAATAAGTTCCATGAGCCATATGAAAAGTTACCCAAATAATTTAACCATACCTCCAAACGTGGAATCTCAATTTTCTGAATAAAACAATCCAGCGTTTCTTTTACAGTACTAGGAGTGCCACATTTGAGCAGATATTGGAGATGGGTACCTCTGGTCCTCACCTAAAGACGCCCGTGGTACACAGATAAACAAACTTAAGTGTGGATTAGTTGAGTTTCCTTCCAAGGCCAAACAAATCCTACTCGCTATTATCTCCTCGACAGGACCAAGGTCCCAAGTATTGAGTTCGAACATTTTGTGAAAGGGCCACTCAACGATTCAAGAACACAAGGTCACTCTGACCTAATGGTTCAGCCATCACGTGACGAAACAACATGACCGAGCCAGGGATTGGCGGGTACCAAACAGACTCTGGGAGGCTGGGACCCTTACAACCCTAGACCTGAGACGAACTGCGTACTATCTGGGGAGGGCATAGGGTGGCCCCTAATGAGCCAATTAACCATGGGTGTGAAATTTCCTCAAAACACAATTTATGAATTCGCATATTCGGACTGTATTCTAATAAATAAATTCAAATGTTTGTGGTTTGTAAGTTTATAATCTGTAAATAAGTTACTCATACATTTTGTGCACAGTATAAGCGGCTAGTTTTATCTGCGTGCTTGTTTTTTGTGCTTAATAAAAACTTGTTGATTTGTGGATGTAAACATTTGATGCGTTAAGTTAATTCGTGAGTTGAAGGTGCCCAATATGTCTTGTTCTATCTAAATACTATATTTAGTGGTAAAAAGAGCTTAACATAGGATATGCCCTCTTCCCCCTTCAGTCACCATTTATGGTGGTGGTGTGAGTGAGGTATCTCAATCGTTTATCCCTTTCTTTCCTTGCGAATGCAGGTACAGATGCTTTAAATTCTACTCTCATATTATGTTATCATACCTAACACACTAACGTAATTAGATAGGAATAACCTGGACAAATAATGAGACTATGGTGAGAAATTTCATTGCCAGTTTAAAATTCCCATGCCTCTACTAGTGATGTTGATCATGCCCCATGAACGCCTTGCTGTAGTTCAACCTTCACCTACTAGTGATGTTGATAATGCCGCATGAACGTCCTGTTGTTCAATCTCCACCTATTAGTGATGTTGATCATGCCACGTAAACGCCCTGCTGTTGTTCAACCTCCACCTACTAGTGATGTTGATCATGCCCCATGAACGCCTTGCTGTTATTCAACCTCCACCTACTAGTGATGTTGATCATGCCGCATGAACGTCCTGTTATTCAACCTACATCTACTAGTGATGTTGATCATGCCACATGAACGCCTTGCTGTTGTTCAACCTACACCTACTAGTGATGCTGATCATGCCACATGAACGCCTTGCTGTTGTTCAACCTACACCTACTAGTGATGATCATTCTCTATAAACGTCATGCTGTTGTTCAACCTACACCTACTAGTGATGTTGATCACGCCGCATGAACGCCTTGCTGTTATTCAACCTCCACCTACTAGTGATGTTGATCATGCCACGTAAACGCCCTGCTGTTGTTCAACCTACACCTACTAGTTATGTTGATCATGCCGCATGAACGCCTTGCTGTAGGTCAACCACCACTTACTAGTGATGTTGATCATGCCACGTAAACGCCTTGCTGTTGTTCAACCTACACCTACTAGTGATGTTGATCACGCCCCATGAACGCCTTGCTGTTATTCAACCTCCACCTACTAGTGATGTTGATCATGCCACATGAGCGCCTTGCTGTAGTTCAACCTACACCTACTAGTTATGTTGATCATGCCGCATGAACGCCTTGCTGTAGGTCAACCACCACTTACTAGTGATGTTGATCATGCCACATGAACGTCATGCTGTTGTTCAACCTACACATACGTGATGTTGATCATGCCACATGAACGCCTTGCTGTTGTTCAACCTACACATACTAGTGATGTTGATCATGCCACATGAACGCCCTGCTGTAGGTCAACCTCCATCTATTAGTGATGTTGATCATGCCCCACGAACGCCCTGCTGTAGGTCAACCTCCACTTACTAGCGATGTTGATCATGCCGCATGAGCGCCTTGCTGTATGTCAACCTACACCTACTAGTGATGTTGATCATGCTGCATGAACGCCCTGTTGTAGGTCATCCTCCACTTACTAGCGATGTTGATCATGCCGCACGAGCGCCTTGCTGTATGTCAACATCCACCTACTAGTGATGTTGATCATGCCACATGAACGTCATGCTGTTGTTCAACCTACACCTACTAGTGATGTTGATCATGCCACATGAGCGCCTTGCTGTAGTTCAACCTACACCTACTAGTTATGTTGATCATGCCGCATGAACGCCTTGCTGTAGGTCAACCACCACTTACTAGTGATGTTGATCATGCCACATGAACGTCATGCTGTTGTTCAACCTACACATACGTGATGTTGATCATGCCGCATGAACGCCTTGCTGTTGTTCAACCTACACATACTAGTGATGTTGATCATGCCACATGAACGCCCTGCTGTAGGTCAACCTCCATCTATTAGTGATGTTGATCATGCCACATGAACGCCCTGCTGTAGGTAAACCTCCATCTAATTGTGATGTTGATCATGCCCCATGAACGCCCTGCTGTAGGTCAACCTCCCCACTATAGCACAGTCTAGTTGCTATAACAACAGAGTGTAGCCTTGCTTGTAAATGAAACCCTGTCTCACTCGGTGTCACGACGTGAGGTCCACGGCAGAGCACTTTACTTCCTCGCCTCGGTTGCTCGGCCAAGCGGGCCCAAGGGATCCTTCGTGCCAGTGGACACACACGCACCTTCATTGTCATTATCATTGTCAATGTCAAGGCAGAGACAGCATCGCTTTCTAAAGTCTGTTCAGCGTAGGAATTGTTTTCTGAAAGGCCTTTTTCCCTACCAGAAAGCTATTATATAGTAGGATTTTGGTAGGAAAAAAGACCTTTCAGAGAGTAATTCCTACCGTGAATGGAGTATAGACGTAGCCCCCATCAACAACGCGGGATTTCGCCAAATACAGATTCGCTGTCCAAGAATTTTAGCTTTTTTTAAACATTAAATCTTAAAACCCGTCCGGATTATCCATACTTTTACTTTCATTGATGGGTAAGGAATAATAAAGAGTGGGTTTCGTGGAAATGCACCCACATTTACGTTGCTGAAGACTAGGAACCAATTTAGGAAAAAACAGTCCCATACACCCAACTGAGATTTAAACCCCAATCTCCCCATCATCGGCAAACCAGACTAGACGAGCCTGACCTTTAGTCCACATGCCCATTGATACGTGTTTTTTAAATATTCTATACATGTTTCACGTGTGTATGAATCTTATTGATACAATTATTATTATATTACGTTTTTGTATCTTTAATTCAAAAAACACAAAAACAAAATTAATGTTAAAAATAAAATATATATATCTTGGGACAGGTAGTATTGAAAACATCTACCAAGTCAAGTGTCAGGCAGTTTAGTATGCTGGTGAAGAGAGAGTTGGGATTCTAGTCCCAGCCAGGTGTATTTCCTAAATTGTTTCCCAATCTCCCTCTACGCAAATTCATATACATTTAATCGAAATTATACCTACCCCCTTATCCCTCTGCAATATGTAATATTATATATTATTAATTTTTATGATAGAATCAATTTGATATTAACAACTTTTATTCATCAGTATCCAAGTTAACAGAGATAAACACGCTTCAATGGATGCGTGGTCGACCGCGCTAATCTCGTGTTGGACTAGATTGTCGAAGACCGTGAGATCGGGGTTGGATCCCGGTCGGGTGCACCAAGGGGGGTTTTTCCAATTGGTTTTCCACTCTCCCTCCACGCAACTGCGGGTGAATTTTCTCTAAATTAAGCCTTTATAATTCCTAACCCACTAATGTAATTAGTACATAGGCGTGTAACCCGAACGGGTAGTAAGACGCGGTGCTAAAAAAAAAGATACAAAAACAATCAAATGTAGATTTCCTCAAATTCCCTCTTCAACAACTTTCTCAGAATTATGTTCAGATCCTCTAAAATTCCCACCCACAAGGTTAAACTATGAAAATATCTCTTGAGGAGGGCACTACACCCCCGGTAGATGGGATCCCAATCCCTCCCCATTTGTAAAATCCAAATGGGCGGCCTTGTACGGATATCCTGGAAGAGTAGTAAGATGTGGAGTACGTAGAAAAAACCCTCAAGCTCGTACACACTACACAGCTGGGATGGACAACCCTGTCGATAATCGCCATAAAAGTGTGGCGAATTTTAGTTTGCCAACTCTCTCAATAGAATAAACTTTTGTTGGTGTGTTTGTGGTAACTTGATATTTCCTGCAACGTTGTTTCTCAATTTTTACATGGTGTGGTGGCGAAGTTCACATCTCATTAGCCACATGTTCGACAAGTCACCATGGCTGTGTTCCTGATGGCTGACGATCTCACACGTCCATAGACTTGGCGCAGCAGTAAGAACATTTCCGTGCCATCTCAAAGATCCCAGGCTTTATTCCCTTCTACAAGTGCTTTCTTTTAGAGAGATAACTAAATTGAAACAAAATTGTTTGACAGGAGTAAGTTTTTCATATAAACAACGTTTTAACTAGTATGCACTAGTTTCACCACTACAATAGTTTATTGCCACTCTATATTATTTATTACGTCTTTTCTTAGGTTTATTTAAAAGTGTGTTTCTCTACGATACAGTAGGTCAAATAAGTACTTCATTTCAAACAAAACACGCCAATGAGGTCGAACTGTGTGCATGTCATTTTGTTTTCGTGTTTAGAGTGTGAACATGCCCTTATATTCGAGAGCTGATGAGGGTTAATATATCCGCAGGCGAGTATTTGAACCAAGCCCTATAAAAAAAATTAGATCCATCATAGTATTTTTTCCACCTTTTACTCTGTTGTTTTTCAAAAGTATTTTAATGTTAAAAAATATGTTTTTGAAATTGTATTCATAATAAGTTAGGGGTAAGCATTTCAAAATAACACTACCGCTAAAAAAAAAAAGTACCACGGCTCCATTATTAACTAGTTTCTTCTCAACTTTGTGCAGCTTTGGTAGTAGCTTATTAGCTAACACTTAAAAGTCAGTTTTTAGCTTTGTGCAGCCCTGGTATAAAGTATAACACTCATTAAAATCTAATACATTCTCAACTTTGTGCAGCTCTGTTAATATAAACTATTTACATTTAAAACATAATATATTCTCAATATTGTGCAACCCTCCTAATAGCTATTAACACCATCTCGTCAGTCCTAGAATTTGTGCAACCCTCGTACTAACGCTTTGGTGCTGATTAATCTCGTAATGACTCGATCTAAGTGACGCGTTACTTTGAAATGCGACTGCTCACGTAATGAGAACACGGCTGCTGTCCGTCATTTGTTTTAAACTCGATACTTTCCGAGAAGTACCGGACACGCGGTTTGTTTGATTGCATAAATAAACCTATAAAATTACTGTCCATGACTCAAGTTGGACTGAGCCGCTATTTTTAGAGTAGTTATGAAAATAAAGGTCGCACTTGTTTTTTTTAAAAAAAAGTGAAGTGAAAGTGAATGGCTATCAACGATTTGGTCGAAATCTACCAAGGGGTGATGAGGGTGAATTTTAAACATAATTCACTTGAGACTTGGTCTGTTAGCTTTTGAAAGTTAAAAAAAAGTTTAAATATAATTTATTAGAGATTAGTACTTTCAGATAAATTATTTTCCAACAAAATATATTTATTTTGGGTTTGGTTTGGTTATTTTTTTTAGCACCGCGTTTTACTATCCATTCGGGTTATACGCTTATATACTAATTACGCTAATAGTACTGTATTTTGTTTTCAAAAGCGATTTGACGTGACAATATGGACGTTGAGCTCCTGATTGCCAAAGTATTTGCCAGGCCACAGGTTTTCTCAAGTTTGTGGTTTGTTTCTCCAAAACCTCAAGGACTTTACCCGAGAATGTAATCAAAGGTGCGATTGACATCCTTGTACACTCGATAAATCGCGATTCATGGCTCCATAGTACGGTAAACAAATAGTGGTATTCACCCACGGGCGTAGGAAGAATTTAATATTGGGGAGGAGGTTTCAAAATCTTAAGTTTATGACATGATAAGACTAGCTACTAAACCATAATAAATAAAAACATTGTTACTCCACTAAGTGGTGATGGAACTTTATTTGTGTAAGAGAGGAGGTAGGTGCAACTAACAAAATAGTTTTTTAGAAACTTTCTACCCTTCTCTACCTCAGTTAATGTTAGAAAATTGAATGCTCCTAAAAGCTATTTGTAGTGGTCCTCGTTTGGAGAATTTTTGAAAACTATACTCTTTTAACAGATATTTAAGATAGTGCCCCCATCCCCAAAATATTTTGAAATTTAGATACTCCTAGAGGATATTTGTAGAAGTCCACTTACGGCAAATTTTGAAAATGTTGATGCTTCTAGAAAGCTATTCTAAGAAGGGCTTGCCAGAATTTTTTTTTTTATGAATTAAATCACCCTAGAATTTATTTGAAGTGGTCCTCACCCATACACTTTTTTAAAAGTCTGGAATACCCTAGAAGCTATCTAGAGTATTTTTAGCCTGATTTTATTTCGAAAATTATATGCCTTTAAAAGCTATTTGAAGTGGTCTTCCACCAGACTTTTTAAAAATTAGATGCCCTAGAAACTATTGAAAGGGATCTTTCAACAACAGATTTTTAAAAATCGGATGTCCTTAGAAGGCATTTAGACTAATATTCGCCTGGAGATTTGCTGAAAATTGAATGCCTTTAGGACAGTTGCAGTACAGTTTTTTTTTACCACCGCGTCTTAGGGGAGAGTGGGCAAATGGCGGTCACCTAAGCAAAAACTTAAATTACTGAAAAAGTATTTATTGTAATTAAACCT
>CABFWB010008072.1:4022-20214 GCA_902151455.1 Timema bartmani
GTTTTTTTTTTTTTTCAAAACATACATACTTCACACATTACATGTTTCTAACTCTAGCGCTTTTGGGAAAACCCTATTTTCAACCCCTTTTATTTCAAAAAATCCTTCCTTAAATTGAGTTAGACGTTTACGTTTTTCATCTTAGCCTAAAAATATAAGTAGTATCTTTAAGTTTAGTTCACCAGTCGCTGACAGGCTTACAATCTTTCTATATATTTTTCTTATGTGTATTATTTTCCACGCCCTCTAGAAGCCCCTAGATAACCTAGAAAGCTTAAATTTAACACATTGATAGTATAGACCATGGGACAGTAGCTAAAAGAGCCGGATTTCCGATTTATTTTAAATAGTGTTATTTTAATTCACTCTCACTTTTTACGCTGTTATGTAATACTGATCAAAATATACTTTTTTACAAACAAATCCCAAACTTATATGTGCCTATCAATTGAAGGCAAGGTTATGTTAGTTTTATTAATACCATAATCAACCTGTCGTAAACAGGCCTAAAATATAGTGACAGCGACCTGGAAAACAGGGAAAAGTCAGGGAATTTGATCAAATTTCTGGAATTTTCACACATTCATTAAAATAAAACAAAACTTTCATTTATAATAGTCAAAATAACATTTTTCTTCCAGTTAACAGTCACCGCAAATCTTCTTAAACACAGTTGAGGATACTAATCTGAATTCTCAAAGTCAACATGTGATTTTTGTTTCATATTTTCATCCCTCTCTCTCTCTCTCTGTGTTTTTAGCCAAAGTTGAGCCATGGCTCTGCGCATGTGTGAGAATTCGATTACGCTATTGAAAGACGAAACTAAAAAAGAGTGTCTCACAACAATTCTAAACTGTACTAGTGTACTCAATAGGATCTAATTAAATTTTAACTTAGATTGCACCACACAATTTCCCATTGTTTTAGAGTGAAATTCTTTAACTCCATCATAGAGTGACACAATTTCAGATTATGTATGTGTCTAGAAATAATATTACATTAAGCTGCGATCTTAATAAAATAATGTTTTAAATACATGGGTCATTCTCATATTGAGGGACAATTTATGTCTCCTGCCTATATAAATATTTTGTTATTTTTAAAAACAAATTAGAACAAATGATTATTAAAAGTCCCTTTCATCACCTCGCTAACTGTCTCCACCTCTTAATTTCGAAGTTTGAAGTTCGATACAAAAATAAAGAAAAAGAGTAAAAAATATGTAACCACGGTAAAATATTCGTGTAATACTGTTATTTTCGTTTGAAGAATACATTTCAATAAAGTATTCATGAATTTCAACATTTTAATCATTGCTTGTTTTTCCCCAAGTAACGCACTTGACAAACACGATATTTTGAATTTGGCGCTAAAACCTTCCAGAATGCTCCGCTGTTCCCCATTAGCTGTAGTTTGTTATAGTCCTGTACTGACTAGTTCTTGTTATTTCATTAGTTAAAAAGTTTATTTAATGTTATTCAGTCAATGTGCGAAAATTCAGGTAAATAGTATAGAGTATGTTAATTGCAAATAACTTCGCTAACATTAATATCATTTTGAGTTTTTGAAATAACTAAGCCAATACCAGTAAATGGAGGCAGGAACTAACCTCAATATTTGTTTGCTGTCTTTTACTTTTACTATAGTTATCTAACTCAAAAGTTTGCCAAAAACATCACGGGAAAATGTATAATTTTTTATACAATTGTTAAAAACATATGTTATACTTAGTAAAAATCCATATTTTATTGGATTTTAGAGATTATATAACATATTTATGTGCATTAGCAAAGTGATGGATTATGTGTAGCTACTTTGGTAAAACTAAAAAAAAACACGAGAAAATTGTAAAATCAAGCTTTGCTGGTTTTTTTACTTACTACTTTAATAAATCTTGTATAATCAGGCAATAAATTATACTTTTCCTGAAATTTTTATTTCTTTAGTTTTGGATTTCCTATTTGTTCCTAAATTTGAGAATGACCCATATAGTAACTGGAAAAGTTGGAAATTGGCTCTGGAAAACCTGAAAAAAATCAGGAAATTTAAAAAAATAGTTTGGCTGGATACCCTGTGTAATGATAATGATTAACACAGTAGTACACGATTATTGACATTAATCAGACTCCAAATGTACTCTTGTAAAGTTTATAAACTTTATATAACTTGACAATTTTATAATATAAAAATTATCACTGTGTTTCACACAGATAAAATCTGGTGCTCCACAAGACCTGCACTGTAATTTAAGAGTGGAACGGAATTTAGTCATTTCTAAACACTAACAGTTTCAGTAACGCGCTGGTGCAATAAGAAAAACGAGATTTCAAAGCCAGGGTTTGTCCCATATGTCCCTAGCAGATGACAAGATTGAAGTAATTGAACTTAACATCTAGGTCTATTTCAAATGGTGTGGTCATGGCCCCTAAGCATCAGCAGATATAGCTCAGTGCTCTTTGGTCACTAGAGGTATGTCTGTTATAGCTATAAACCTCAAACAAAGGAGATCAATGAAATTGGCTTTAACCCTTAATTAATAACCTTCTCATTTAATCTGTTATTACTGACCATGCATAAAATTTACTCACATAGGCCCTACCCTTTGGACTGGTTTTACTGTTATTAAAATATTTATTTTTCCCTTTTATTAGTTTAGTAGTAAGTATTTTTATTTAATATACTAATAAAGTTAGACGTATTTTTTAATTTTTTTTATAAATGATTATATTATATTTTAAAAGTTATAAATATTTTAAAATATTACAATAATTACAAAAATTTGAAAGTATTATCAAACAGTCAAAAGATACAAAGATATTTTTGTTATGTCTTTTAGGCTATATAAAACTATTTATATCAAGTTTGGTAGATTTTACGTTGATGCTCCACACAAACAGGTTTGTTGCATTTCAAACAATAGGTATTAGTATGCCTTCTCTTTGTGTTTCCTCTCTCCTTTTTGGGTTACTACTTAGTTATTACCTTGATTCTGGGAACTGTCTGATTTCCCCCCTTACAAAATCTCACTAATGGTTTGTCGCAAATAACTAGGAAGAGTCAGGATAAGTATCCGTTTGTTTTTTTGCCATGGCTCACATAACTGGCAAAGTAATGCCAGCAAAAATTCTAATCTTGGAACTTGTTTTTTTGCCATCATTGTTGTGACGAAAAAAATTGTGTGTGTACACAACAAAAAATTCATATGTGCTATATTGATCAAATTAAAAAATAGCACAATGTCAAGCTTCTAGTTTTTACTCCACAGTTTGTCTTGTGACACAACTAGTCAAATGAATCAACACCTTTTGTTTTGTTATAATATAAGATTATTTGCATTTTTTTGACTGATAAATTACTGATCCATCCTTATGAGCTGATGAAACTAATAGGACGAGTTTGTTTTGACGTGGCATGAAATAAGAATTCAGCTTTCTTTCTAGAAATTTTACATCAACACACTTTATTTTTATCAAACAAAAAATTAGATTAATTTTATAAAATAAAATGAATTTAGTTCTGATTTTATAAAATAAAATGAATGTAGTTCTAACAAATAAACATGGCGGTAACACTAACTATGGGAAAATATTATGTATAGATTTTAAACAGTAATACTAACCATAGATAAATTTTAGGTACAAAAGTGCGTTGACCTTTGCTTGATAAGAGCACGACGACAATCTCATTTCTTAACTTCACCACATCTCAATGATAACTAAATACTTGAAGCATAGCCTGGAGGAACATGCGCTCTGGCATGCCGGTAAAGAATTAACAGGAACAAAAATTTGGTATGCGTAAATATTATCTAGGTTAGTTATTAAGGGTTAACTGAACCCCAATTATCATAAATGTGAGGAGTGAGTAGAAATTATATTTGTTACCCCCACCCAAATTCTCTAAAACCTAAAATTATTATTATTTTCATGCTTAAGCTGTGTTGATATTGTTTCCGGCATTTCGACTCTAGCTACAAAACCCATCATCTGGAATAAATTTTGTTGAACTCTTACTTGAATTTGAGTTATATTTATAGACTCGGTGTACTTTGTTGGTAATTCCACCTGGCCCAATCAGTTGCTAATAACCATCATCATATGGGCCTGTCATCAATCAATGCCGGTGGTGAAGTTTGGTTGGTTGGTGAGATATGACAATCTTGATGATGGGTCTATTGTAACCTTGAATATTTGATTGAGTCCAACACTTTCTCAGATTAATTTAAATTAGTTGAAAAATTACCACTCATATATCCTGGATTCGTCCTGGGCTCAGGGTCAGTCTTCACTCATAGTTTAAGGCAGAGTCTGTAATAGACGTGTAGAAACAGTCAGCTACATATAAGAGAACAATAGTATCTCTAGTTCTCAGATACCTCGGACATTATCAGCTACTCGGGAGGACAATCATACAATACGAGATTATGATTGAAATGTAATTTCAATTAATATCAACACACAGGTTGCAAATCGTTGTATTTACAGAACTGTTTGTATGAAGGAAACCACAATAAATTTCATTTAAATTAGTTGAAAATCTCAAATCCTGGTTATTTGCTGTTAGAGCATAGGTACGCTAAACCAAAGGTTCTGGATTCACTTCCTGTTTTCAGGTGTCATTTTTCAACTAATTTAGTTGTTGGTTGTAGGAATGTGTTGAGGTAGTTAGGATACTACTGCACTGACTAGGTGCATGAGTGGAATGTCCACGAGTCCATTGATTACTAGAGTCTGCCGGAAAGATGACAATGCTAATCTTAGGTGGAGAGGGTTTTTCGTGACATGTTACCTTTTGAGACTAGTTCCTCGCTTACTTCTTTGTTCATTTAAATAAGGTGTCCCAAGGCCAAGTTTATTCCATGCCATATTTATTTGTTACAGCAAAATTTAAAATCTTTTCTGAGAACCGAGGGTGCTGCTGCTACGTCATCTAAAGTTTGACTGAAAAGCTTGTAAATTAGAGTTGTGTACTTTTTTATTTATTTAGTTTACCAAATTTCTGTACCTGTGTATCGGTTTTACTACCCATGATAGTTTTAGCTTGGACTGTCATAATTTTCTCTGATAATCCCACTGGAGACTCCAGATGTTCTGGCAAGTGAAGCTTTAGGTGTTTTACCTCCATAGTGATCTCACGGGTGGGATAGACAACTCGGTTAGCAGTAGTGTGAGGATTAACATTCCAGCCTATCAACTAAACTAAGCAGGGTACATGTGTGTTTGTTTTAGTGCTACTGGATACCCGACAGTGGTACCATGACACCTGCATCGACGCCGGAGAAATGAGTCTTACTGTCAGCTCAGAGTATGGATAGATTCAACACTCATATTAAATTAGGTTTAATATAGATTTATTCTCTATTTTAATACCGATTTAAATAATGCTCAAACTTAAACTACATTTTTTAGAAAAATGTAAAAAAAATTCTTAAAAATATATACGTACCCGTGAATGTTACGTAACATTTTAAATTTTTATGTTTCAAAATAAAATATTGTGTATTGTGAAACAATATACATATACATAATTTAATAATATAGATAAAATATGGATCTATTTCTGAAAATTGCTTATGTTTTCAAAATCATATGTTATTTTAACTTTTTTAAAAAGCAACATTATTTGAAAAATTAAGAAATTTGCCTCTCCAAAAGTACACAAATAATTAATATGTTTAATTAATTATTTTATCACATATAGGTATAGCAAAATATTTATTTACATTGTACCATATTAAAATATATATATATATATATTTCACAAAACTACCTGATTTACTAGTCATAATTTTCTAATTTACCATAAAATGAGCCCAACCTATCTGTATTGTATTTATCAAGTTACTATTATTCCAGCTAATGTGTAACTTTTGCTATAGAATAATAATAGATTTGGATTGCTCTGCTCCCACGAAAATACAAGCTTTTTTTCATAATTGATATTCTTTACAAATACAACACATTTTTTATTGTAGTGGGAATATTTTAAGCTTTTCATAATGTACACCTTAACTTTAAGTTGATAAATAACACAAAAATGCTTTTTTGGTAACTTATCCAAAATTTTACTGGTTTTTTTTACATTTGAGTAATAGTTAACATAATCAAAATGTGGTGTTCAATTTTATAATTATTTATATTTTTAATTTTGTTCAAGTCTGACATTTTATTTACATCTTGGGTGCCCAATCTAATTTTGTACATGTAAACCACTCAAAATACGAGATGGACTCTATTCAAATTTCTAAAAACTTTTGTTCATAAGTAAACTGTTAATTTTTTTTAACTCAACTAATTACATACTGTTTACAACTGTTTATAGTCTTTGGTCATGTCAGTTCAGTGAAATACCTCAATCTTCCTCTTCCCTTTCACCATTCTTTCTCCTTTATTTTATTCTCATAGGTAGGATTGTCATTATCTGCTCCTCCAATTTCCTTTCCGTTATTTTTTTCTATATACTTGATCTCAATCATTTCTCCACTTGACAGCTAACATGCTCCTCACAAACCTCATCCCTATGGCCTCAACTTTCTTAGTCTCTCTTACATTTAATGTCCATGTTTCTGCTGCATGTGTAACAATAGATACAAAGTACAACTTACAATTCTGATTGAACTCCATCCCTAGACATTGTTTAACATTATAAACAAAAGGTGCAGCTCATTTTCCCATGAAAAAGTAACTCGAAAGGTACTTTGTATAAGCTGAAATTTCCAATTTTATTCACATCTTAGCAACTCATTATCATAAAAAATAGCTTATCGTTATAAAGTTTTAGTAGGTACTTTTAAAATAAACAACTTATATTTTAAATAATATTGTTTATAAAACAAAAGGTGTCTGAGCTAAAAGCAAATCTATAATATAAATTAAAGTATGAGAAATAGGGGAGTTGATTGTTATGCTCTTTGGTAGAATGTGATTCTCTTTTTTCCAGTATGTTTCTGCAACAATGTTAATTAATTTGTTTAACATATCTTATAAGTTTTATGTAAATATCTCAAATGCTAGATAAATAAGCGAGAAAGTCTATGCGGTGCACCATACCATTTATTTAAAGTCTTAACCTATTCCCTGTCATTACCTCACTTCTTTCCTATACGTGCTAAATTTCATTCCATTTGAGAAATACCACTGGGTCTTCCTCCACATATGTATGTATTATCAGTAAAACAATGATAGCTAATAAATAGAGACACTTATTTGTGTTGAATAAAATTATTGGATTTTGCTATATAAATTTGTTAAACCAAATATATCTTTTTGGCCGAAATTGTTAATAAGTCGGCTATTTTTTAAGTGGTAATAGTACTACAAATAGAATAATTTTGACTAATATTTGTAGACGCCAATCAAACCAAAGATGTTTAAAAAGTATAGTTTATTATTTACTTGGGTCACAATATGGCTACATCAAGCTCATCTCTTGCCATAGCTCAAACATAATTCTCATTTAAAAGGTCAAGTAGTCATTTTGTGAAAATATTTAATTTTACTTTACTTCACACATGTATTATTAATTCAAATAAACTATAGTGAAATTTAAATATGTTTTGATAGTTATTTTTAATGTTTTAAAAGTACAAGTAAATGAAAACATGTCTTGCAAAATGTTGGTGTATCTACTAATAATAACAAAACTTAAGGGATTTGTCGGACTGACATATCGTGTTCATTTTGGAATTGGAAAATAATATATTTTTGAAGTGTTTACACTCTAGTTGGCTGAATTTGATATATAGAAATATATTTGTAACAACTAATAATAATTACACCCCTTGAATTCGAAAGCATAACCTGTATAGCTGTGGGTACCTATGTTTTGTTTTACTTTGCTTTACTTTGCTTGCTTGTGGTGTCAGACTTGCATTCCTTTGTAGTTTTAATATTTACTTTATTATTATCATCAATACTAGGCTAGTAGTAATATTATTTCTCAATCATTTTTAGTCTTAATAATAAGTCATGTCAAAGTTACCATTCATTTTTTAATCTAAAGAGTTTTATTTATCTATTTTTAAACATTCTACTTGTATTTGATCTTTTAATGTGATTTCATCATCATGTTACTCTATTTTTAATTTTGTATGTGAATAAAACTGTACAGCAGAACTGTCTCCAGAGAATTGATTTATTCAAATGTTGTCACTGTCTAATAAAACCTAATCAACAGTCTAGACAAAAAAAAAATCTCTAAGTTTAACTTTTTGTATGTGTAATTCAAATTATATAGAAAGAGCCACACCAAAAAAAAAATTCTGAAGCCCTAAAACAACTACACAAAAACCTGCAGTTTGAAGTTTGAGACATTTAAATTACAACATGGAGGCCACTATTAATGACAAAAAATTTAAATCACATGAATACCAAGTATTTGTTCATGTAAGGAAAGATGAAAAGTTTGGTAGGTATATACTCAGGGTGTCTACTGGGTCACGAAAGTCACCAAAGTCATGAAAAAGTTAATAATTGCAAAAAAGGTCACAAAAGTCGCAAAAATATTGTTTGAATTTCCCTCGCATCATAACAACGCAAACTCGTCAAATGTCAAGTTACCCACTACCCATGATGCCATGCGTTAACCGCCTGATTGTTTTTGCCATGATACCAAAGACAAGGTTAACGTTCGCTATCTAGTTAAAGTTTAATGTTGCGTGTGAGTGCATTATGCCTATTTATGCATTATATAATGTTCAATCGTTTACCGAAGAAATTTTGTGGTCATAAAAGGTCACCAAAAAGTCACTAATTTTGGATTGTCCAATTCAGTAGACACCCTGATACTGTACATAAGGAAACTTCTCTTCGCTTTATAAGCTTTTATATGTTTCAACCCACCTTTTCTCTACCTTCATCCAAATATAACAGGTATAATATTCATTATTTACTCTAATAATCAATATCAATATGAATATCAATCATAGATGAAGGTTTAGTAACTAAGTAAGAGCTACACTTTACATAACATTTAAAGCATGATTTTTCTTATCATTGAAGAAATTTGCTGTGAAATACAAAACAAAAATGATAAATCACCTTACACTAAAGTTTCTTATAAACAAGTCTAAGGATTGCATTACTAGGACACTTCAATCACACTGGGATTTAACTTGAGATTGTAAACAAGGGACAAATAAATCAAACCCACATTAATTTATGCCTTAAAAAATATAACATTCTGTTACTAAGTGTTTTAGATTTACCATTTAGTAGCCACCAACTTTAAATATTTAATAACAAGCTATAAGTTCATATAATTAGTAAATTAAATCTTAATACAAAAGTAAAATTCATTAAAACAACTAAAGATTATCAGTAAAATGAACTACCATAAAATACACAAGCCCTTTATGTGTAGACCTTGTAACATGATAGAGCATAGTGGCGCAGTGTTACCACCCACTCTACTACCTCTTAGCTACGGCCACACTAGACTAAAAGGAAAGTGGTTTGTAATCTAAGTTATAACTAAGTAAGACATTAGCAACAATTAAATAATAATATGAATGTTTAATTCAAGATAACCATTGAAACAATTTACATGGCCTCAAAAATCCATTGGGGGTATGTTAAAAATCAGTTCGATCATGCAAATGTTTCCAAACATGAAACATATCCTTAAGTCAACTAAGTCAGTCTGGAAGAGACAGCTACTCGACCAAACTACACTCTGTCAGTTTCACAACAGTGAATATTGACAAAACAACCTTAAACGTTGACAATTAGAACAAATCATTACTTACTAAATTTCTAGTCAGATATTTATTTGACTACAAAAAAGAACCTAATGGGCATCTTTAAAATGGTTACAAAGGTGTCTGCTTCACTACATTGAATACAGACAAAATAAATACCAAAGTTAAATATAATATCACACAGATATTTCACTAAACACTATATTTTGGCTTACCGGCATTAAGTCAAAATCCCGCGGGACTGTTAAATGTCGACATGACAAAAGATGTTAACAAGATTTCTACTTGTTAATAATAAAAAAATTGACATACAAAAAGGTTTAGTGAAACCACAAGACATTTCAATTAAATAATTTGGAAAATTATTAAATCTAAATCAATCAAAAAGGGATTTTACATTTACTTAGTCTGCAAAACTCAGTCAATTTTAATTAAATACTTCTAACAAAAATATGTTTATAAATGTGGCAATCTAATATTTTAAGTGACTTCACAGACACTACCGCCCAAGTGGCGGAAAAAAGAATTAGATGTCTCATAACAAAATTTAGTTTAAAAAAACTTTTAATAAATAATTTACGTTGCCTTTTCCGGCTTATACCAAAAATTACTTTACTTTATTTCAAAATTGAACAAGCCATAGTTTAAGTCCATTAAAATAATATCGATGAATTAATATAAACAAAATACGTAATCATCCTGTAAATGTCCAAGTCTAGGATAGGACTTCTCCAAACGGCGTCGAATATAAATGTTTAAGACATGACTTCTTCTGAAGGCGTTGAAAAATAATAGTCACTTGGTCTTCAGAACCACCAGGTTTATATAGTGTTTCTAGTCGCTTGGGGTTGGAAAGGGGGGATGTCCATATTTGTCGGTGACGTCCCATCGGCCATTTCTATGGATGCAGAGCAGCACGTAGTTCTTTGATCAGGCTAGGATTGGCGGGCCTGTCTCGATCACGCACTCCAGTGGTGATAGAGATCTGTTTGACTAGTACACCTGGGACATACACACATCCCGCGATGTCTTGGTGGTTGATATCGTCTTTCCCACCGGATGGCAGGATAGTCGCAGTTAGTTGTTGTCTTTGGTCAGTTCCATCAGAATCATTTTGACCCGTCCGCTCTGAACATCAGTTGCTGGCTCACCAAGGCTTGTTCGTCCCACTCTTCAATTTAGGACACGACGCGTATACTCCAGTCTTGAAGGTTGTTCTAGCCAGAAGATACACAGGGTAAGTACATGAACAGTTTGTGATTGCGGGGAGTTTACTCTTGTTTAATATTGTTTAATATTCTTGATATAGACTGAATCTACATTGGACTACAATAGAGAAGTTTACTATTGCAGGAAGTTTATTAATATTGAGATTTCATACGGAGTAGCTAGTATGACTCTCAAGGAAAACCTTTGCGTGAAACTTAATATGGGGGGTAGTATAATGTAACATGTTACAAATGTTACAAGTTCTAGATCACCATCCCCAATTAAAAATAAACTTTTTTACTTTGGTAGATAAATAATATCTGAAATCAAGGCAGTAGAAAAATCAGTGTTATAATAATTATAAATAAATATACAACGACATAGGAGTGGTGGTAACTGATATCTAGCAGAAGTTTTTTTTATTGCAAACATTGATCAACCAATGTGGAAATAATTAAGAGAAAAACTAATTTTAAACTATAAAACGCAATCGCACACTTTCCTTTTGCAAAATTCTTTTCTTTCATCACTACCTGCTACAATCCACTCTCGTAGAATATTTTTGGCCAAAAATGTTTTTCACAAAATCTATCATTATATTTGTTTGTTTCTTCTAAAATTCTTTTGACCAGAAATCTTTCTTGTATTTTTTTCTCACAATCATTTCTCTCGAAATTTGAGGGCCTATAAACGTTGACACGTCTGTTTTAAAATAATCTGGAAACTTACATTTATTTTTATTTTTGACATATGAAGCCAATGTGCAGAGATAAAATCTTATAACTCTGAACAGCTGTTCTTATAAAACGTCTCAACTATCCGCAACGATCAGAACGCTTTCTCATATAGTGGCAAATCGTGCAACTAAAAAGCTAAAAAGCAACTAAAAGTGTGCGTAGGCCTAAAAAAGAACATTTGTGTAGCAAGGATACTGTACTTGGACACCCATGGGCTTAGGGGCCTCTGACCACATCGTAAATAAATGAATGAATACACATTTAGGGAGATACTAAACGTTAGTGTCCGAATGTATCATTTTTAGCATCCCGCGACCATTATTTCATCTTTCCAGCCAGTCCCGTATCCATATTATTTTCCTACGCTCCCTCTCATAGTTATCAATATAATTATTAATAATTAATGCAGCTGCTGCATCCCAAATTAATCTTTGACGTTCCATAAATATTTGTACTAGAACCTAGTACCAAACTAGTAGCGTGTGAATACTCTAGTTCCGTTTCTATTATACTAGCTAGTATACTCATATCTAGGTGCTAGCTAGCACACTTGATTTCTAGTACAAGCAAGTGTCGTGTGATAGTAGCTTTAATGTTGGTCCGAGGTTGGTCATCATTGTGTTTGTGAGCAGTGAACTAGCAAGTTGTGTTTAAATGTAACGATTCATTAACGTCATGTTAAATAAATGGTATAGTACATTATGCTAAAAGATTATATAAAGTTAAACTAATTTAGCAACATTACATTGGCACTACGGACAGGATACAAGTAGCTTTAGTTTGACAACTTCAAGGTTGCCCATGGCTGGTTATATTGAACATCTTAGGGAATTTAATCCCGCTGAGAACGGTTGGGATATTTTCAAAAGGAAGTTGGCGAATTTTACTAAGCTTAGTAGATTGGAAGCTAAACAGTGTGAAACACTACTGTGTCTTCTAAAGCAGGTTGCTTTTAAGTTGTTAATAGATTTATGGGTGCCCGATAATCCTGAAACTAAAAGGTATGTGGATTTGATATATTTGATAAATGCTCATTATTCACCTGTGGTTTCTGTTTTTAAGGAAAGATATGAATTTTAGAATGCATTTTGTGGGGCCTAATGAATCAGTAGCAGACTGGGCCGCTAGAGTTCAGCATATGGCTTCCAGTTGCACGTTTGTAACATACCTAGATTTTGCGCTTCTTGACTAATTTGTGATGGGTATACAAGACAAGAAAGTTAAAGAACACTTGAGGACCCCTCCAAGTTAACCATTAGCAAAGCTAGGTAGATCGCTCGGCCGGTTATTGCTTCAAAAACATTTTTTGAAGATATTGATGTTAAAAAGGAACAGGAAATTTTAAAAATGACCGCTAGTCAACCGGGCAGGAATAATCGTCCTCCCAGACAGAATTTAATTCTTACCCTCCTTGTGCTGTTTGCGGCCACACAAATCACTCAACAACGCAGTGCAAGTTTGGCAATTATGTTTTTGCCATTTGTAAATGTAGGGGGGACTTAAAAAGAATGTATCTTTCAAAATTCAAGCGGGTGACCTCTAACCTTATGAAAACAGGGGAAGGGGAGGAGGACAGGAAACATTTAGTTTTTTTTAACCTCAATCACTCTTATGCTGAGAAGTTACCATTTAATATTCAAGTTGCACTAAATGGTGTTCAAATGATTGAACAGCTAGACACAGGGGCTACCTGCAGTGATATGTCAGAAAGGTTATACAAGTAACCTTTTCAGGATGTACGAATTGTAAAGAAAAATGAAACAGTTAAATTCTCTACACTGAAGAACTGCAAATAAATCCATTAGGCAGATGTTCACTTCAAGTTGCTTTCAAGGGGAAGGTAAAACACATAGATTTCTAGGTACCGGTAATACCTAATGGGGCCCTCTTATCCTAGGGAGAGAATTCGTAAATGTTTTTGGGTTCAAGTTCAGTCAAGTGAACTAATTAATGATGACGAGTGTTTACCTCAAAAATAAAACGATTCAGATGCACCCAGAGGTGTTTAACGACAAATTAGACAACTCTAATAAGGCAAAAATGTCCCTTAAGTTGAAGCCAGGAGCAGAGCCAGAGTTTTCCAATCCCAGAGACATTCTATTTGCTTTAAAACCTAGAATAGAGCTGGAATTTAATAGGCTTCAAGATGCAGGTGTTATATTTCCAATCAAGTATAATAAATGGGGAACACCAATAGTGCCTTTAGTTAAACCTGATGGCTCGGTCAGATTATGTGGTGACTACAAAGTGACACTTAACCCATAATTAGAAGTAGACAGGCATCCCCTACCTCATGTAAATTATATATTTTACTCAATGCAAGGGTCTACTACCCAAAATTGACCTCAAAAATGCCTTTCAACAGATGGAATTAACGGAGGATTCCAAAGAACTAGTTAATATTAGTATCCATAAAGGTCTATTTTGTTATAACAGATGTCCTTTTGGTATTTCTCCAGCCCCTCAAGAGTTTCAACATAACATGGAAACTGCTGTAGCAGGCATTGAAGGAGTAGTGGTTTGGCAAGATGACATTGTGTTAGGGGGCCATACAATAGAGGAACATAATGAAAGGTTGAATATAGTACTTTCTAAGCTCAGGGAATGTGGATTGACTGCTAATATAACCAAATGTACGAGTATGTGTCAACAACAAGAAATAAAAATTTTAGGCTACATAGCTGGGAAAGATGGATTGAAATAAGATCAAAATCTGGTCAAACCAGTACTAGAGGCTAAAAACACCAAAATCAATCAGTGATCAGTCATTTCTAAGTATGGTAAAATATTACATGAAATTCTTGAAGGGGGCTTCTGTCATCTTAAATCCTTTGTATGAACTGCTTAAAATGGGGGTTCCATGGAAGTGTACCTGGGAATGTACTAATGAGTTTAGTCAAATTAAAAGTGCACTCACCTCAGCCCCCGTTTAGGATCATTATAATCCGGACCTAGAGCTGATACTGTCTGCTGATGCAAGTCCTAGGGGCATCTCAGCAGTACCAAGGAAGCAGTACGTCCTGTCGCATTTGTATCTAGAGTCTTGACACAAACAGAGAAGGACTACCCCCAGATCCACAAGTAGGCCCTGGCCCTGGTTTATGGAGTACGTACTTAAGTTTTCACAGTATCTTTATATGAGAAAGTTTATTTTGGAGACAGACCATAAACCACTCATTACACTCTTTGGACCCAAGCGTGGAATTCCAGTTTTATCAGCAAATTGATTGCAAAATTTTGCAGAAATTTTATAAAGTTTCAACTATAAGATCAGATATGTTCCTTCAAGGGAAAATTGTGCTGATTATTTGTCTAGAAGCATCAGTAAGGATGATCCACCACAATATCTTATATTGAACTTAGTTAACTATGCAGAAGACAGCAAATGTTTGAAAAAGAAACGGGTTGCTTCAGAGAGTATAAAAGATAAAATCTTGAGTAAAGTAATAAAGTTTATTCAAGTAGGGTGGCCTAAATTGGTAGATAGGGAGCTTAATTCATTTTAGTCAGTAGCTAATGAATTATATATAGAGTAAAAATGCCTTTTCCGAGGACACAGAATGGTAATTCTTTCAGCTTTATGAAATTAGGTTACGGAAGAAACGCACAAGCCACATTTTGGAATAGTAAAAACTATACTTCTGTCCAAAAATGCTTCAAATAATACTTCCATAAGGATTATTGTATGGTTGGCTTTTTTCGTGGCTTATTGAAAGAACAACACATATTAATACAACTCCAGTATTATGATAAAATTTTTTTGCTCTTACTTTTGGTGGCCAGGACTTGGCAAAGAAATTGATAATTTGGTTTTAGGCTGTGGTCCATGCCAGAAAGTACAAGGTTCCCCTGACAGGTGTGAGCTTATTCCATGGCCATGGCCAGAAAAGGTTTGGAGCCGCATACACTTGGATTTTTTGGGTCCCATAAATGGGAAAACCTAGTTGATGATAATCGACGCTCATTCTAAGTGACTAAAATTTTTTCAAATGTGGTCAGTAGCTACAACGGCTAAAACTCAAACCTTGATTGTTCTATTTGCTCGATTTGGATTACCAGAACTTATTGTATCAGATAATAGAAGACAACTCGTTTCTTCAAAATAAAATACTGATTTTTATGACTTATATAGCATAAGATCGCTCAGGTGCACCACATTTTACACAAATCAATGGTCAAGCGGAAAATGGTGTTGGCCAGCTTAAACGAGCCATCAAGAGGGCCATTCTTTCTGGAAAATATATTCATATGGCTGTGACAGAGTTTGTAATGTATTATAGGAACACCTCTAAGCTAACCATGTTGTGCCTCCCTGTTAAGTCGGCCCTTGTCTCTTTCCTCCACACTTGCACAGGCCACGCCACCCACCCTCTCTACTGCCTGGACTGCTGCTCCACAACCATGTTCTCTAAGCCATCCGTGACGATTTACTCAATCTGCTCAGTGCCAAAGAGAACTACTGTCTCTATTGGCTCGCGTGATGGGCACTGTCTCTCAAGTTTACATGCATCAATGGGAAGCCCCTGTTTCTCCCATTGGACAAGGCCAG
>CABFWB010008073.1:6958-20212 GCA_902151455.1 Timema bartmani
CGGTGGTCCTGGAGTAAGGTGCTCGCCTCAGGACCCGATGTTTGTGAGTTCAAACCCAACCTGGGTTGACGAATATTTCTTAGGCTATAAAAATCCGTAGCGCAACTTCCTTCGGAGGGGAAGTAAAGCCATCGGTACCATGTCGGTGGTGGCATGTAAAAGAACCCTGGAAGGTATGTGAAAATATTTTCCTGGCAAAATTGGTAGCCCCTTTCGCTTTCGCTCATAGAAATTCTCGTGTGCTGAAAATCATTTGGTTCACAAAGTACACATGAAATACCTCAAACATAAAATAACATAACATATTAACCGCAAGTGTTTTTTTTTCAATTTGAATTACTAACTTGTTATAGATGAACGTGCAAATATTTCAATACGATCGCCTCAATACATACTTTATAAGCTTTTAAATATTTACTACTACACATTAAATTTACAAATATTAAATAACAGTTTGTTTTTATTTATTTCCTTTTTCTCTTATTGTGCTAAGGTTTTAAATATAATATTTCAAATTAATGGTGGCCTAGTTTTGAACCATTTGCTTTTGGTTTTTAGGAGGTCGGATTCTTAAAATAGCTTGAGCCACATCTCATGGTGATCGTTCATAGTTTTTAAACATCACTTCGCATAAGCCATTTTTGTGCGGATATACCATATCTCAATCTGACATGCTCAACTACAGGCGGTCGTAGCGGTCATTTTAACTAAAGGTGTGACCCGCATCGGTGGCGTAGTGGGCTAACGCGCTAGTCGTGTTGAGCTCTACTGCCGAGGACGGGAAGATTGAGGTTCGAATCTCGGTCGTGTGAACTGGGGGAGGTTTTCCCTAAATGGTTTTCCACTCTCCCTCCACGCAAATGTGGGTCCACTTACTCTAAATTCAACCTTCCCGATTCCTAATCCATTAGCGTAATTAGTACTTAAGCGTATAACCCGAACGGGTAGTAAGACGCGGTGCTAAATAATAAAAAACTAAAGGTGTGTATACATTAGCCGAGCCGAGACTGTAATGTAATGCTCGTCAATTTAGAAGTGGAACGAGCAAGCGACGTAATAATGATCTCATTTCAATTCGATATTTGTGAGGGTGCACTACATTTCCATTTAATTAGCTATCTTAACTCTACTAAACGTTTGATAACGAAGAAGCCTTAGCCTCAATTATGTGCAGTGGTGCTATGTTAATTATGGTCAAACTATTTAAAAAAAACAAAACAATGAAAGCCTCGGTGATGGTGGCGTATAATTGTATACAAAAGGGGCCGGTTCGGAACTAATGCGAGTTTTAAAGTTCCAGCACATTCGCGGACAGGTTAATGATAAAAAAAAAATAATAGCACCGCATCTTATTACCCGTTCGGGTTATACGTTTAAGTACTAATTACTCTGTGTTAGGAATTGGGAAGGTTAAATTTAGAGGAAGTGAACCCACATTTGTGTGGAGGGAGAGTGGAAAACCATTTGGGAAAAGCCATCCCCAGTTCACCAGACCGAGATTCGAACCTCGATCTCCCCATCCTCGGCAGTCCGGCTCAACACAAACCAGCGCGTTAGCCACCATGCCACCGAGGCGGTTGCAGTGGACAGTATAAAAACTTTCCTAGGATGCCCCGCACTGACTTTAAAAATCTGCTTAGTAAAATATAACCGAAAAAAAACTAATTATTTTTCGTTTGCAAACATCTTCTGCTTCTCCTGCTAATGTGGCAATATTCTTTCAAGCATCTTCCTTCACATTCTTTTTATAATAGTTCTTATCCTTGCCTCCTTGGGGTCCCATAAAACACTATGGTTGTTATAAGATTTTATCATCTGAAATACAGATTCCTCAGACCATTTCTCCATGTTTGCGAGCACGCAACAAACACGTCCCAACTAGTAAATGGCTCGTAGCGCGCTCGCGGGCCCGTCCCAATTAGACGAATCTTTTATATTTTACATGTTACATTACAGGCTCAGCTCGGTTAATGTATACGGGGCTTAACGTTTTATCTCATTAATTTTTTCAACCCAAAAAAAGACCCCTCACCTCCATCTCCAGCAGTAAAACACTACCGCCAGAGCATATGTTATAGGTCCTGTCTGAATGGATAAAGAAGCTCGGCTAGTCTTATTATTGACAAATTTCTAACTCGATTTGCTGGCAAGGTTGTCATTCAGTACTCTAATCCAAGCCGTACGTACTAAGGGTGTTTTCCCTAAATGGTTTTTACTCTTCCTACACACACAATTAAATAGCGAAAATACCGGCAAAGTAGTAGGACGTGGTGCCAAAATAATATAAGCCTTTATTTAAAATAATTGCGTTTTTCGCTCTCTAATATCCGTCCGGGATATTCACATATTTACAAAAATTTAAAAAAATGAGGAAGGAATAATATGGAGGTGTATCCACATTTGCGCAAATTCGGGTACAATTATTCTAATCTACTATACTGTACATATAATCACATAGTAAAATAAGATGAGTGGCCTAAGTCTAGTTAAAAATTTGTATTATTTTATTGTACGCTGGTTTAGTGTAAAAATGGGTTTGTTTTTCATTAAGTTAGTGGGGTAGGAATGAGAAAGAGGCATTTAGAGGGAATATATCCGGATTAGTGTGGAGGGGGTAAGGAAAACCATATAATTAAAAACACTCGTTACACAAGTCCGGGATTCACACCCCGGCCACCCTGTCACAGGTAGACTATAGTTGAGATTGGCGCTTAGTCCACGTGTCCACCCAACTTTTAGGCACTGTATTACATACATAATTATTTTCAGTTGGTGTGCCATGAGCTTATAGTTTTTTTAAATACATATATGTTTATTGAGCTTAATATGTATATATGATACAATAAAAACATAGTTATTGTATAATTTACATATGTTATATATAATTTATTTTTAAGAACAGATCTAAAACCCACATCGGTGTCTGGCGCTTTTTCCTAAAGGGTTTCCCATTTTGCCTCCAAACAAATGCGTGAACAATTCCTCTAAAATTCTACCTTCCTCAAATTACATTAGCAAAACTAATGTATGCTTTAAACCCGAATGGGTACTTTTATTGAATATTAAAATAGAGATTCAGAATGTTAAATGCGATAATAAAGATAGTTTTATTGATTAACAAAAACTAACTTATTTGAGACAACAAATTACTATACATAGAACTACTCTTGTGAATAACCTTGAAGCAACTAACTAGTAACTTGAAACTGCGCATGTACAACTAAAAACATGGCGTCCTTAGCACATGCACACAGGATATTCAAAAATCCATTATGCCACATTTAAGCTATGCTTACATAAAACATTGTAAACCTAAATATCTCATGCTTAATATCCATATGCTTAGTTTTCTCATGGAACTCTGGATTGTAAACCAAACAAATAGCACTTTGGCTGTCTACGTATAATACAGTAAGATTACATTGGTTACATTCGAGGTCATTCAAAAGTTGTCTTAACCATACAATTTCTTTTGAAGCAGTTGCAGCTGCTACATACTCGGATTCAGTTGTGCTAGTCGTAACTAGGCTTTTACGTTGTGAGCTCCACGTGACAAGTAGATCATTTACACAAGATACATATCTTGTGCTTGATCTGCGGTTATCAATGTCGCGTGGAAAATCAGCGTCAGAATAACCAAATAAAGTTAAGTTATAATTTTTGGTACTATTTACATATAGTAATCCAAAATTGATTGTACCAATTAAATATTTAAATATTCTTTTAACAGCTGACCAATTACTTTTGTTGTGTTTATTATAAAATCTTCTGACTTGGTCTACAGGATACGCAATATCAGGTCGCGAAACTAGCGCAAGAAATATGAGAGAGCCCACAGCTTCTCTGTAAGGTACTTTTTCAGTTATTTCATTGTCAGCATCAACTTGACTTAGTATAAGACTAAATACACTTGTTCACTTTTCCATATTATACACACTTATCAGCGTCACTTTGTTTCAGATTGAATTGTTTCAAAAAATCACGAAACTTATAATGATATGATATATTTGTTATATAATTGGTATTTATAGCTCCGTGATCGAGCGCCAATTATTATATTACGGTATTATTCACATACCCGCGATTGGGAGCCAATTATGGTGATATGGTATGTTTGAGATATAATTGGTATTTATAGCTTCGTGTTCGAGCGCCAATTATTATTTTACGGTCGCGCGTTGGGCGCCTATTATGATGATATGGTATATTTGAGATATAATTGGTATTTATAGCTCCGTGTTTGAGCGCCAATTATTATATTACGGTCGCGCGTTGGGCGCTAATTATGATGATATGGATTGTTTCTTATGTAATTGCCTCGCGATTGAGCGCCAATTATTATATTACGGTTTGTTTGAGATATAATTGGTATTTATAGCTCCGTGATCGAGCGCCAATTACTATATTACGGTATTATTCACATATAATTGCCCCACGTTGGGCGCCAATTATTATATTACGGTATTATTCACATATAATTGCTCCGCGATTTGGAGCCAATTATGATATGGAATATATTTGTATAATAAATACAACTGTTGATATTGTACACACTTTATTTAAATGATTATTTCTTCCTTTACACTTTGAAATTAAACTATGTATTGTCTGTTTGTGTTACTTCTCTCTTTATCGTCGACACACACTCTCTCTTATGTACGTCTACTCTAGCTATTTCACCGGCACTCTCTCTATGTCTACTCTATCTATTTTACCGGCCTTCTCTCTATGTACGTCTAGTCTAGCTATTTCACCGGCACTCTCTCTACGTCTACTCTCGCTATTTCACCAGCATTTTCTCTATATTTTCATACGCACACACAGCTTATATGCGGACGTGCCCCTTGACCTTTGGACCTCTCGTGACAGTGTCAAGACTAACCAATCAGGGGCTTTCTTTGTGACAGGTGTTTTGAAGGCTAGCTTCCTATTGGATATTGTTTGGTAAATACTATGGAGTTAAATTTTGACAATAAAAAAATAAATTTAATGGTGCAATCCTTTTAGACTATTCTTAGAAAACGCGTGATTCTCCATGGAGGAAGTGTACGATACTTTAAAGAAAAATACCTTCATCCATGACTTTTTAAATATATGAGAGCGGTCCAAATCAATTACGTTACAATACCCCCATTTGCTTATATCTGAAAGCATTTAAAGAATTTAATGAATTTTGATATAAGCAAATTCTATACTGTGCAAGGGCTACGTCATATTTGACATTCAATATTCTTTAAGTTAAACATGAATAGATTTGTAAAGTGTAAGTTACATAAATTGTATGTGTGTATAAACATTGATTTAAAATTACCTGTATCACGACAATACAATAGTTATGATATATTGTTTACATATTTTCACAATTGATTGATTGATTTTATTTTTAATGTTCAATATTCTTGATGAATAAACGTAAAGAAAGTATTTTCTGTCTTATTATTTATTTAGTGTTTGTTAATTTCCATATATTTTTATTACACTGAAAAATTGTCGCGCTGTTCATTGCACTGTTTTTGAAATGGTGATATTATAAAATTTTTACAAAATTATAAATTGCTTTGGTTGAATAATTAACTTTGTATTTGAGCTTAGGTAATATTAGGTTAAGTTTAAATTTAATAAATTCAAATATAATTTAATTGAGTGATCTGAAAATTTTTGAAAAATAAAAAAATTAATGACCAAAGTATCTCAAAGTACCTTAAGTTCAAATTAAAATTTTAAATGCTAAAATAAAATATAAATGTTAAAATTATTTTTAAAACTCAAATCTTTATGTGGGTTGTGTTAATTATCCAATCATTGTTTACCGAATGCACTACGGCAAACCTTTCGTACAACATAAATTTACTTACTTGAACATAAAATTATTTATTTAAATTGTTAATATATAAAAATCTTACATACTCTTAATAACTAACTTAGACTAATTTGAAAAATTGGGGTCACGTTTTATTAAACTTTTTTATTTAATTTTTATTGATTTCATTGATTTTATTTATTAATGTGACCTCAATTATTTATTTATTATCATAGAACAACTATTAATGACTTGCCATTTAGCAAGGCATATTACATCATTACATATTTAATCCAGATTATTACTTATATAACATCTGATCAAAGTATATTATTACATGATTACATATTGAATCCATTTATATTAACTTCAGAGTAAAGTATATTATTATAATGTTTTGTTGTTAGAGGGCTCTTCACCCAAGGTCAAACTGCCCTCTCACTTTCTTTTACCTCTACGAGTGACACAGCTGTCCTGTTAAAGCTACCCTCTTAACTTTAACTTTCTCTCTCTTTCTATCTTTCTTTTGCGATGTCAACATGTCGACGTGTGAGCAACATAAAATAAACTGTATTATCCCAACCTTATGGTTTTTAAAATAGTTGAAATTTATAGAAGACAATCTTGGAATCTTATAGTACGCTTGAAATCAGCCTGAAATCATATGTCACACCACTGTGAAATATTCAAAATTATTTTTCCCTTTCTATTTGGGTAATTATTTTCTCATTAGCGAGAAAAAACTTTTTTCTACTGAGTAAAACCTTTCAAATGTTGCCTGGTTGCCTTAGGCATTTACATAAAATGAATTTATAATAGAAATCTATTATAGTAGCCTAATTAGATACCACACCCTAATTAGCTCTCTTACACACTTTGTTACTTTATTAGTATTGGCCTTTACATCACGCAATCACAGATTATCCTTTTAAACTTCTTTATAATTTTCTTAATATCTGTCAATTTCAATCCACATTTACTGCTGGACATTTATTACATATTCGTGGAAAACCAAGGCCTGGCCTCATTCTTACTGACAAATTCATAGGCTGTGGTAGCTCTATGTTTGAAAATATCTGTTCTTTGGTGGTTCCCAAACTCACCAGCAATATAAATGAATCATGGCTTAAGTCCATGTCTGAATGTACCTTAACTCCTCCTCTTAACTCAACCTCAATATACTTAACTCCTCCTCAACGCTGTAAGATGCCCTCGGGCCATCTTTACACACAAAACGATGACGCTTGAACATAGGTCTTGGCTTGCACATCGCTAAGCCCATGCCTAGTTATACCTTCACTTCTTAATGAATGTACCTTAATTCTTACATATAAAAAAATGCTTTAAAACATGACATAACTGGACTCTCATGTTTCCACTCACCTTAACTTACTGTAACAATGTAATCGTGAATATCTAAATTATCTTCTTTAGATATCTTATTTATCTTTTACTTCGTCAGCCTATTCTGTGATTCTTCAATGTTTTAACCAATACTTGTTAAACTTATATAAAATATAATTGATTAAAATGAAATGACCCCCCACACAAATATTAAGATCCGTGTCTTAACTGTCACACTTAAAATTCACCATTTGTGAAATGATACATTTATTTTGATTTCCAAGATCGTCTACTAATTAAGTTTGATCCTAATTACCTAACTAATTAGTCAAACCTATTAAATTGTCTTAAACTGAAAATTGCCCTTTTGGCATAGTTTTATGTTAACTTGAACTGATACATTTTTTACCAAATAATAATATATAATTAACAAAAATATGTCCGTAGAATTTGCTCACACTATAATCTCTCCTCGCGTGCTTTCACGCTCCCTTAGTTGACAATTGTAACCAACCCCTCACCTAACTTTCCATCCACATGCTTCTAAAATAAAAAATAAGTTTTAATGGTGCAATCCTTTTAGACTATTCTTCGAAAAGCGTGATTCTCCATGGATGAAGTGTTAAAAGGATAATCTACATACGATACTTTAAAGAAAAATACCTTCATCCATGACTTTTTAAATATATGAGAGCGGTCCAAATCAATTACGTTACAAACTTGGTGTTCCAACACCTAGGAGCATATTTCAAACCATACGATAATTTTTGCAATCTACAAACCACATTTGATTGATTTTTGACGTCAAGTCCCTCTGGCAGCTCCATGTGAATAGTTTCTTGAAGTTCTGCATACATCAAACTGTACTAGCTCCAAATCCTTTTGTGCCACGACTGCTTAAAACACTATCAGTGAGTCGTATATAACTACTGGAGCAAAGGTTTTTGAAGAAACCCTCTCGCACATAAGCGAGCTTTATAGCGGCTTATCTTTCCAGCAGCATCACTTTGAATTTTGAAAACCCAATTTGAACTTATCGGTTTCATCGTTTCGTCTTTTGGCACAACTATACACGTTTGGTTTTTCTCGTGGGATTTGAGTTGTTCTTCAATTACTTCAATCCAATTTTGAGCCTCAGGTCCACTCACAGCTTCTTAGAATGTTTCTGGTGTAACATACTGTACTAAATTTACATCATATCTAGGTGGTGTTCGGATCTTAACTCGATCCCTCAACACTCCAATTTTGTGTTTTGTTGATGAACTTTAGCACTTGGATCAATATCAATTTCATCTTCATAACAATAAAAAAGGAAAAAAGATGGTTCTAGAAAGTTTATAATCATTTTTATAATAATAATTAATAAATTATTTATTTAATCCAGATTTTTTTTTAGATCTTATAATACACTGTTCTTGTAGTAAGGTGTTCGAAAAAAAAAGTGAACAGTATTTGTTAAGTGAAGAAGGCGGACAGTATGTAAATTCTACTTCATTGAGATAAAATTTAAAATATTGCAATTTTTCGTCAACTTTGGCCACTTTTTTTTTGATCATTATTTTTTTAAAAGATAGTTCCAATTCTTTTAACAGCCTAACGCCTAAAACAAAGTGCTGTTTTCACTTTGTTTTTTCTATTTTCTGTACACACAAATGGTGATGCACTTATTTTAATTCTTTCCTCCTTATATCACGTATTTAAATAACTAGCGTAAGTAGCGACCATAAAAACATGTAACTTAAAAAACAAAAAAAAGGACTATATTTTTTAACTATATGGAATAAAATATATATTTATATATTTCTACATTAATAGATAAACCTAATCACAACTTGTGAGCAAAAATGTTGATGTTCAGACACATATTAGCACAAACGAATGGTGAAAACAGAATTTTGTTACAGTGATTTTTTTCAAAGTGTGGCGGGCTAGCTTGAACTCAATTTTTCTACAGGTCAGGGCATAGGGAAGGCTTGAGTTGGCCCGCCACATTAAATGTTTTATAGAATGTCAAATTTTAAAGCATAAATGTTTATGTTCGGGCATATATGAGCACAAACAGAGCACAATGGAATTACGTAAATAGAATTTTGCTGTGTTATATTTTTCAATATGTGATGGGCTAGTTAGCACAAACGATTGAACAAAAAAAAAAACTTTTGGCAATGTGGTGAGTTAACTTGAGTTACGTCATTTTAACATAAAAATTCCTTTCAATCAAACATTATATTTTTAACATGATGACTCTAAGAAACTTATTTTCTACTAGAGTTGTTTTTAAAGTAGAAAGTAAGGGGATGGGGGTTGATATAGGATAGTTCCAAGTACAAGGCCGAGAGCTCGCGCACCTTTGTTGCGGCAAGTAAAGATAAGCTTCTTTGCTATTACAAGTGACTAAGGCGATTAGCACAGTGAGTGACAGTTTGTTACCATTTACCCATTGTCTTCACTAATCCCTTTCTTCAAGAGGATGTTTTAAACTTGAAACACACCTTGCTGCTCATTCTGGCTAATATTTTTGAGAAGTGTATAAAAAGCACATAATCCGGTTCAATGGAATTTTGTTAGCGGTTTGTAATCTACTTTGATAGCTCAAGGTATAGTACCTACAACCAATTTACAAAATTCTAATATAGTTGCTCTTGAATTGAAATTTCTACGTTTTGTTTATTTAAACTTTTGATGCGTTACTGTTGATCAAAGTATATAGCAAACAATCCAGTACGTGGTCTAAGTGCCAAGCTCTTTTGCAGACGGGGAGGTCGGGGTTTGTACCCCAGCTGGGTATACTGAGTGTGCTTCTTCCTAAATTGTTGCCCAGATTCACTACATGCACATTCCACTGCATTTGCTCTAAATTCTATCTTTCTCGTCTCTACCTAAATCTACCAACTCTTTGAGGAATATATTATCAAAATTAATATAATAAAAACGAATGCCGTGGTAAAAATGAGTAGAACTTAAAATTGCACACACACTGAAATTGGCCTTATTACTATTTAATTTTGTAAGTTGAGGTACCAAAAACCTCGATAAATTTAATTAAAAAATGTATTCCTTCGTTTAATAAAATAGATTTGGATATATATTTTGTTAAAATTGTAAGGAAATCAAAGCCATCGTAAAATTTGTTATTTGTTCGTACATTTTACGGATTATTTGGGAAATTTTTCAGCTATCCCTGCCCAAAGCCTACCTATTAGCGTCGTATATTTGGAGAGCCAGGACGGGTATTAAGGCGCAGTGTATTATAATAATAACATAGTGAGGTTGGTCGATATTTGTATAGTTATTATTAGCACCGCATATTACTACCTGTTCTGGTTAGATATTTGTATTAATTTACTTAACTTAGACATCGCTTGACATAATAAAATGGACACAAGAATGAAATAATAATCAAAATTAATCATGCCATAATATGAGAGTGCCATTTGTATTATCGAGTTGGGTAATTATAGAATATTATTTGTAAATTAACGACCACTCTGGAAACTTTTTTCTTCTATTTCAAATTCTTGCCTAGTTTTTCAGATATTTTTAGACTGATATGCTAAATAAAAGCAGGCAAACTTTAATTTAGAGTGTGTTAAATAACTTACTAATGGTATAATGAATTGATCAAGTCAGTGTAATGGATAGTCAAATATAATTAAAATTGTTCTTAAAATTATTAGATGGTCAACAAGCAGTTAAATAATTACATAAATGAAGATAATAATGATTAACATTCAGTGGCGTAGCTAACAATATAAAGAAGGGGAGACTGAAATTATAGATACAATTGACTTGCCTATTATTCCCTTCATTAGCTTTAGCCGACTATGTAGTGAATCTTATATAAATCACCGAGTTTTGTGCATACCATATGACAGAGTTTATAGTGGCACTTTCAACACGAAATATATCAGTTCTTTCCCTTCCTTTTTAAAACTAGATTACAACTAACTAACTTACTTTAAAATAATTTGAGCACGCACTGTACACAGAACTATATCTTTAAAGTAAAATATAAAAGTAACAATATTTTTAGAAATGTAATGCTCTAGTTTCCAAACAGAAAGACCACTGTTAATTCCAGACTCTCAGTGATGTAAATGCTGGCATCTATAAAAATATTAACTGTATTGGTTAACTCAATTGTCATAAAATGTGTTCTTTGTACACGAAATAGTTTTTTCCGTAGGCCTATGAATGTTTAAAAGTGAGATTTATGTCCTACTATCTGAAGTACCCGGCGTTGCCTGGGAGAAACTTTCTTAGTTTAGTGGTTGTACAGTAGGCCTACGTATGAAAATTGTTTATGATGTATCAAAAACTAACGTGTTATCAAAATCCGGGTCCTGAGTATGCTCATAGAACTAAACTTCGGACCCTAAAAAATTATCTGAGCCCCAACATCCGTGTAAATGGCAATTTGGCAAACAGATTAAATGTTATTCCAATGTTTAAAACCACTTGGTCATCGTTGTGAAATAAAGTGGATTCCTAAAAGCGCAATAAGCATATTAACTAAATTTTAACATTTAATTCAAGATAAATAAATTTAAAAGCTATTTTCAAAATTAAAAACTTCTATTAGTACTGTACATTATAATATTGTTTATACAGTGACGACAAGATACATCAGTCCAAGTCTTAGATACAATAACATTTTAAGGAGATACAATATTTTATTAGTAAATTTTATTCTTGGCTTGTTAATCGCCTCATCCTACAAACAAGTTCAAATATACAGTCAATTGTGCTCCATTTGTGCAGTATTAGACTTCCCGCTTCGCTCCAATGGACGAATCTTCCACTCAGTACTCAGTACATGGTACCAAGAAATCCGGCCCGCCTGACTCTGCTCCGCAACAGTGGGCAACAAACTTAAAATCGTTGTAACAAGCGTAATTTGATGGCACAAAAGCTGAATCTCGGGCGCATATGATCACAAACAGAGCACTAACGAATGGCATAACAAATTTAGATTTCGAAAATGTGGCGGGCCAACCTGAACACCAAACCACAGGCCATCAGGTCACATTAAAATCGCTACCACGAGCGTAATCTGGTAGCACAAAAGCTGAATTTTGGACACACATGATCACAAACAGAGCACTAACGAATGGCATAACAAATTTTGATTTCGAAAATGTGGCGGGCCAACTTGAACATCAAACCACAGGCCATCAGGTCACATTAAAATCGCTACCACGGGCGTAATCTGGTAGCACAAAAGCTGAATTTTGGACACATATGAGCACAAACAGAGCACTAACGAATAGCATAAGAAAATTTTGATTTCGAAAATGTGGCGGGCCAACTTGAACATCAAGCTGGCCCGCCACATTAAAATCGTTGCCACGGGCGTAATTTAATAGCACAAAAGCTGAATTTCGGGCACATATGAGCACAAACTGAGCAATAACAAATGGCATAAGAAAATTTCTATCTCGAAAACGTGGCGGACCGCCTTGAACATCAAGCTGGTCCGCCACATTAAAATCGTTGCCACAGGCGTAATTTAATAGCACAAAAGCTGAACTTTGGGCACATATGAGCACAAATGGAGCACAAAGAACTGGTGTAGTCAAAATCAAGATAGAAAGTTTTAAAAATGTGGTAATAATTATAAAAAAAGTCAACTATCATGTCAAATTGAGATGTTTTCCTAGCACTAAATGAACCAACCTACAATAATATTGCCCAGTGCCTGTAAACTAGACGTTTCCGGCTCGAGCGCGCGCGCTTGAAAAGTAGAACAACCAGTTCTCTCTTTATAGCGCGCTCCACGCTGGCCACCATGGCTTAGAGGAGTAATGTACTTGGCTCAAAACGCTTTTATAAAGCTGATTTAGCAATGTTGAAATGATTAAAATAAATATCAAGGGCGTCACTATCATATTTAATAATAATTTAATAAATTATTTTGCAGCATAGGTTTGAAAATATAGGCATAGTGCAACTATTTTCTATAGGGCATAGTTAGATTTAACTAACTATAGAGAGATGATATTACTGTTAATCTTTTTAAGAAAAAATTATCTTTAAGGGCATTACTACCACTCGCAACTCTAGAGCTTCGCATGGATACATGACTTCAGCTTTATTACGGTAGTGTACGT